>CAUHTR010008239.1:0-37334 GCA_959609185.1 Schmidtea polychroa | reverse complement strand
ATGGTACACTGACACGGTGACACCCAATGAAAATGGGGCCCCAGAATCTTGAAGATTAAGAAAAAGGTTTTCCCTCATATATTTTATCAGAACTAAACATTTGTGTTCAAAGTCCTCAAACTGCTCTCAACTTTCAAGGGACCCCGTTATGTTCGAGGAGAGAGATAGAGGGGATTGCATAAATAGGTAAAATGCAGGTAAATAATGTACTTAATGCTATAAGTAAAATAAACAGTGGAGCTTTATTACATAAAACCACAAATCGATCATTTGGAAGTCCCTGTTGACTGGTGCTGACCGTACCGTTGTTTGACATTGTTTTCTAAAGAAAATTAAGGAAACTTGGAAAAAAAGCCCCCTGTCTCGTGGGCCCCTATGCATTGCTTACTCTTGCTATATGGTAGCTACGCCACTGATTGATAATCATTATTAAAATTTATTCCAAATTATATTCTATATTCATTGTCAAAGTTTATTTCTGAATTATATTTTATGGTTATTTACGATTTTATTTCCAAATTGTTTAAGTAAGTTAACATTTGTATTGTCATAATTACTGTTTATGTCAGCAGTTAACTACGTTGGTGATAGAATTTGTTTTTTGGAAGTCCGAATTCCTTTATGACTAGCTACCAAACGGTTCAGCTTAGCCGGTGCCGGATGAGCTGTTGGAATCCCCATAGGTTCTCACCTCATCCCCATCTAGCCAAGTTGCCAAGTTAAGGTATCATCGTCGACTACTGGACCTCTTTATTACTTATTATTTGATAAAGTTAACAACTCAATTCCAATGCAATGTAATGAGACAAATTTCTCGCTCCTATACTACGCGATATATGAATTGAATAAAAATTTATGTGTCGGTTATAATTCTGAATCTAGCAAGTGTTGATACTGATTTAATAAAATAGTTTTGGTATTATGCTTACTTTACTATAGAAATTTAATTTTATTCAAAGTGAAATATGGAAATCGAGCGCCCTACATTGATCCTTATAGATACTATCTTTTTCTGTGGAGATATCTACCAAATACATACCTTTATTGCCTACGTCATTCTATTGCCTACGCATAATATTACAGTAACAAGTGGGCTCCAGTTAATGATCGTTACTATTATAAATCCAAATTTATCAAAAACCACTAAAATTTTATATATGAGCGACAATGATATGGTATTCAAAATTCGATCTATTAGGAATTTAATCATCCCTTCCATCCTCATTGATACACTGAAAATAATGTTGACAAAAGTTCACGATTTAAGAAGGAACTCTTTAGTTTTCTAAATAAATAATACATGTATTGTTGAGTATTGAAATTATTTAGTTTATAATTATTAATGCTTTTGTTTTAACGTTTCAATTTCCAATGTTTATAATTTTCATTTTTACGATTTATTTGTTGAATAATTCATTATTTTTAAATATAAAATATTTTCAAAAAGTCTACGATTAATCAAAAATCTAGTAAACGATTCATCATAAAAATATATTTAAAATATGGATAGTAGTGATATTGAATCTGATTATGAATTCGGATCCGATAATGATTTAAATAATAGTTGGGAAAACGCTGAGATTTCTAGTCTTATTTCTGATTTGAATTTTCCTAATATAAAAGTTAAAAATTCTGAAAGCAATTTGAATACAGTCAATAATATTGAAAGCTTTTTTATTAAAGATTTAAATTCTTTATTCCCGGTGGACGATAAATTAATTTCTGATAAAGTTTCGTCTTCAATAATTGAAGATAAACTCCAATTCAATTCACCGACATGTGAAAGCGAATATTGGCGTAAATTAAATGTTGGTCGAACACCTTTTACAGAAAAATTTCAAAATTCGCCTCTTTGTACGCCATCCTATAATTTACGTCATAGTACATTTTTTGGCGTCAAACTCCTGGATGATATACAAGATTGTTCAGGGAGCAATAATTCTAATGTCATTGATAGTAAAAAATCAGTTCTCGAAATTCGAAAAAGCAACTTGTTGAAATATATCAATTACAGTCAGTGCAGAAAACAAGTTACTGAGAAATGTAACAACGTTGACCTTAATTTACAAATGAAATTGATGTTTCTGCATATTTTTTATTTAAATGAAAGAAGCATAATTTTGAAAGTAATGGATAAGCATGATTATAGGAGGCCGGATTTGGAAGGAGATTTAAATGATAGATATATTTCGGCTTATAATTCTTTCCAGTAACTCATAATTAATGTTTTAGATATTTTTGAATTATTATTCAGTGTTTTTCCTACATTTTGTGATATGGTGAAATTAGATGGCTATGCCGGTATCAAATATTTTCGCGCGAAACACAGATTTGATTCCCATTGGTATTGCATTAAGATCAGCTCGTATAATAATGATGAGATACAAACTCTCAGCAAGTAAAACATGTTCTATACAAATTCAACTAAACAGATTTAAAACTTATGATTATTTAAATATAATTAAATTTATTCAAAAATTTCAAATTAAAATTTCGAAATTATCCTAATCTTTATGCATCCCAATGTTATATTTTTTTGTTGTAAAGGAATTTCTATGAGATATATTGAGAAATAAAATAGGGAATTTTTGAATTCTATTTTCAACTAATGATAGGAAATGCTGCATTTAATTAATAGTAACGATTCAACTGAATTCAAATAATGACATTAATTAATATTCTAGCACAAAAAAATGATGCTATTATAATTAATGTTTCTTATAATTTATTTTGAACTTTAATTACAATTAAAGATTTTACGAATTTAATAATTTTTATTTCAAATTTCCTTAAAATGTTTTAGGTCACTTTTATGTCATTTTAGTTCAATCCATTTATGAAATAATTGTTTGGAATTGGTTTTGGAAGTTATTTTTATGGATATTTTATATTATAGTAAATTATTATATCAACTTATGAATCACATTAACTATTTCAAATTGAATTTTTTTAAATTGAATTTGCTTACAAATATAATTCTATATAATTATTTTTGTATCTATTAATTTTATTTTGAAATACATGGATAATGCGCACATAAAACTTTTACATAATTATTTTATGTTTGTTTTTATTTTTGAAACCAAGGTCACAATTGTAAGTAATAAATAATCGGTTAATTAATATATTAAATTAAGCTTTAAAAATTCATTATTATATAGGTAAATTTATGAATGTAAATAATAAATAATAAATACGAAATAAATGTTTTTATGTTATTAGTAATTCTGGGCAAAATTGTAATTAAATTTTAAATTTTTTGTAGTGTTATTTGTTACCTCAGAAAACTCGTTGCATTTAATTAAACTTGTTCAAAAAATAATTATTTTTGATTAATATATATATAACTAAAATGAAAGGTATAGCTGAAAACGATGCATAAAACATTTTTAATTATTTTACTTATAATTAGTCAGTAGAAGAAAATGCATTAAATAAATAAAAAGATTATCCTAAGGAAAACTAAAATTATAAAATATAATATATTTAATTTATTAAATTCATTAATAATCTAGCATCTATTACCTATTTTGCCGCTATTAGTAGTAGTAATATAATGCCATTTGGACATTTATTAACAAATTATTAACAAAAATTTTTATAAGAATATTAATTTGGATTTTTATTAATTCATTAGTATTAGATTTTATTTATTTTCATTGCGATAGGATCACATTTTTTATATCCTTAGTGTTCCTAATTTTACCAGTGTAACACGCTGCATTTACCAAGTGCTAATCTAATAAATCCTGATAAGCCGAAATTAAAATTAGTATTATTGTATTAGATCAAGCAGGCTCCTGCAAAATGAAGTCTTGATGCTTTCACGTTTAAGGCATGAAAATATTATTAAATATTTTTCGTCATGGATTGAATACCAAACGATATATGAACAACTAGAATACAATGAATTTGGTTCACTAGAAGAAGCTATTGATTTTACAAATAATGATGTATAAAAAATGATGATTTCACTATTAAATCATAAAAAATATTTCCGTAGAAAATTGAAACTCGAATCTTGACTTTAAAATCAGCAAAAGAACTGGTTTTCCAAATTGGATCGGCGCTTGATTTCATGCATACAAATTGGACATTTGTCCACAATGCGGTCAACTCCGGCAATGTGCTGCTGTTTCCTGTTGATTCCAAGAAAATAAATGTCGAAAAAGAAATTCTTTTTAAATGTTTATTTGAGGAAACACCATCTTTTGATATTTTGTTTAAATTGGCTGGATTTGTAAATTGTGAACTTGTCAAAGAAAGTCACGATTTTAATCGAGATGTTCAAGATTTAGCTACAATTGCAGCGGAATCGGTTTATATTCTGTCTGAAATCATGTCATTTTATAAGTCTTTTAGATTGGAGAGGAACCTTTAGGCTGGAAATATACTTCACCAACTAAGTCAATCTCAATTAAAATTTATTCTGACAATAATTTTGTCTTGACTTTAATGGTGAGAGCTGTTGATATTATGAATTGGCAATAGATTAATGATACCTTAGGATACTGTACTTGGTCATGTTAAATGTGCTCGAGAGTTATTGAAGCTTATTGAACACGAATAACGTCTTGTCGGTTATGTTCGCTTTATCCAAATTGGTTTGACAAAATTTATCTATTGTTTCTTGTTTTACAGCTACTTTGAAAAGTTAATTGAACGAATATATTTTTAATTAGTTTCTTTAATTTTTATCAGCACCATTTAAATATAAATTAATAACATTTTTAATAAAGGTTTTAGTAGGTAGAACTAAGAAATATGCCGCACTCCAAACATACCAGAGATATACAGTATTACAAAATAGTTATATAAAGTCCCAAAGGTATTATATAATTTTATATGATTACATAACTACAGTAGATAGATAGGGTACCGCTGGATCACATACCCCCAACCCCTCAGGGGAAATTTTTAAAAAAAAATTTCAAGTTCAAATAATCTAAATCCAAATAATGTAATGTTTTGTAATGTTTTTAATCCGTAAAAAATATATTTTATACCATTACAAGTGTTGGGCTAGAAGCCATAAAAGCTGAAATGAGGTTGTGGAAATCGAAAAAACGGTAACGAGTAGTGGAAAAATGATGTTCCTACAAACAACTCAAAATCGAGATACCAAATTAAATAAAAATAAACAAAAATAGCCAAGTATAAAAGAAATTAATTAATAAAAAGAGATAAACATTAATCTAAGAAATCAGCATAAAAATACCGAGAATAATGACTAATGAACCCAAATTAAGTAATCCTAGCAAACAAATATAGGAAAATAATTAAATGAAATAATAATAAAATAGTGGGGAGCGGAATGAATAAGGAAATAGAAAAATCAATCTAAAAACATAAAATAAAAACAAAAGAAATTAAATACAAAAAACTAAAATAAAAACCTACTAAAAAATAGGAAAAAATAGAAAAGAAATAAACGAATAAAACATTCAAATAAAATAAATAAATAAATTGAGCGAAACAAATAAAAACCCAAAAAACAAAGAAAAAATAGAAAAAACTAAGTCCTGATTGGACGAAAAATATTATATAAGGCGGTCGTTTAGATTAGTCGCTTAACTTTAAAAAATTCTATTAAGGTAAAATTTGTTTAATAATAAAGAACTTAAACTTTAAAAAATTCTATCCAGGACGACTTAACCACTTTAAAGGAAATCAGAGCTACAGAAGTAGGTAGTTAGGAGCCTACGGGAACAATTACCCCCGGGGGGGGGGGGGGGTAAAATTGTTAAATTGTCCCCAACTCATTTTTTTGCTTTCAGGGATTTTTAGTACAAAAAAATTTTTTTAGACTATATTGAGGGGGTCTCTATGGTCCTGGGATTTTCAATACAAAAAAAATTTTTTCAATACAAAATTCGAATATCACTAAAAAAACATGGATTATTCAGATTATAGTGAGGGGGTCTCCTTGGTCCTGAGAATTTCAATACAAATTTTTTTTTCAAAAGAAAAAGGTAGTCTACACTATAAAAGTATGGATTATTCAGACTATAGTGAAGGGATCTCCATGGTCCTAGAATTTTCAATAGAAAAAGGTGGTCTACACTAAAAAACGTGATAAATTTTTAAAATAAAGCAAATTATGGGTCAAAAAATTGAATTACAGTAAAGTATGGTACAAAATTTTAAATTAAAGTAAATAATGGTTCAAATTTTTCAATAAAAGTAAATGATGGGTCTAATAATTGAATTAAAGCAATCAATGGACTGAAATAAGTAAATTAAGGTCCAAATATTTGAATTACATTAAATAATAGGTCTAATAATTGAATTAAAGTAATGAATGGCTTCAAATAAGTTAATTAAGGCTCAAAATTTTCACGTGATAAATAAAAAGCAATTGAAATTGTCTTATATCGAAAAAGTTAAAAACAAATAAATCAATTCATAACATGTAAATATACTACATTTTTAAAAAAATAAGTACAGAAGTATAAACTTAAATTGTGGATATTGTTTTTTGTAATTGAATTTACTTTGTCATCGTTACCAAAACGTGATATTTAACGATTCTTATTATTTAAATAAATATTTTAACTCCTTATATAAAATTGTCTTATGTAGAATTGTCTTATATATAGAATTTACTGTATTATTATTAATAGTTTTGCTTAAATAATGTTATGTTTTATTTTGTTTCATTTTATAGTAATTCTTTTTGATGATGTTTTTATACAGTTTGTAGAGAAAAATAATTAGTAGATCGGAAAGGTTAAGAAAGACAAGTTAAAATTAGAAAGTTAGGAATTGAAAAGGTTAAAAAAATGAAAAAATGAAAATGAAAGAAAAAAATAATTCCTTTAATACATCACTATGACGCGCGGTTATGATGGTCGTGGTATAGAGCGCGCAGTTATTAAAGTAAACCGTTCTGGGGTTTTAATCGAAATTTGCTATAATTTTCTCTAAGTAAATTTTTTACGAAACTTTTATTTGATTTTGTCTTTAATTTCTCTAAATCGCCTTTATTCGGATTCGTTTTTGGTTGTTTTATGTTTTTTAAATTAAATTGAAAATTTTTTAAATAATAATTCAGAAAGAATAATTCTTTACATAAAATTCAAAGAAATTGTACCATTCTATGTATTGTTTATTTCTATATTTCTGTATTCTATTTTTTACTTTCAACCTTTAAGTTTTATTTACTTGTTTTATACTTGTTTAATATACTTGTTCATGATATACTAATTATTAATTAAATAAATATTCATTGAATAAATATAAATATCGCGATTCACACATCTTTTTCACTATATATTTCGATAGCATCACTATCATCATCAGGTTACCTACACTCACTAGGGATGATTAACTATAAAATATTGATAATTTATAAACAAATTATTAAATCTATAAATTTTTAAATTATAAATAAATATTTTAAATAATTATTTCCAAAAAATGTTTCAACAAAAAATTATTTTTCACTTTTAAAATTCTTTATAAAATATTATTTTAATTATTTTTTTTTAATTATTTAACATAACTATTATTCAATATACATCAACATACAAAAAATTAATTAAAAACATTCAACACACACGTATTCACTGCACTCTGCACATTGATTTTAGGATTAAAAGTTCTTATCAATAATGCTTCACATATGACACACTCAAAACAATTATCAAAATATTTTGATAAGATTTTAAAATCAGACATTCCTAATTCTCTCAAACAGACTTTATTATGGTGGGTTACTGATGGTTGATTAATTACGCTTTTGTGCTGTTACCAGCGTAACCCAACACACAACATTGTTTTCCTCTTGGTACCCGTTGAGCAATCAACGTTGGTACTGTACCAAGGGGTTGAGTACTCGCAAAAAGTGAGCGCGTTAAGAGCACTATAATTGTCGAGCACCCTATGGGTTCACGGACGCCGATAGAAGGCACGTGTCCGATTTATTTCGGTCCCTCATCGAGATTGTTTTCCCAAATACTCTCACGTCCCTCCTAGGGTTCTCAACAATCGCCAAAATAATACAGCATACACTTCGTAACTATTTATTGATCCATCACAATTTCGGCTTGTTCTTCTTGGCCAGTTCTACAGGAAACGGGCGAATCTGTGCTTGGAGGGTGCTCTGGATGAACCCTTCATTCAGCTTGGCTTCGAGCGAGCGCACCTGCAATTTCAACGCTCGGATTTCGAGTTGATCCCGCTCCGCCTGGGTCTGGAGCTGCAGAATGTGTGCCGTGCGTTTCTTCATCTCGGCCGGGCAGAACCAAGTACCTTGGAGTTCCCGGTACTTCGTCTTGAGTTTTTCGACCCGGCCTCGGAGGTCCTCAGCTTGTTGTTGGGCCTGTTCGCGGTCCCTGCGTAGACTCTCGAATAGTTTGTACACTAAAAGGGATCAATATTAAATACCGTGGCTCACTCTCATGTACCTAAAGGTAAATCGTTTAATTCCTAAGGTTATTAAATGGGTGAAGGAAAGGGTCATCTCAATCACAAAGATAGGTAATAATCTGTAAAGCCCACTTAATATCAACAAAACAAAATAATTTATTACACGCTACGAACAAAATATCACTACATCAAGTCGGTCAAGTATTTCCGTCCATATCACAATTGCTGATAATTTAGGCCGGGTTCTTACGGGGTCTTCCTCGTTTTCGTGGAGACGCCTCTGCTTCCTCTAACTCCTCTAGAGTTACGCCCTCTTTTTCAGCTCTGATCTGGAGCTCTATCTTCCTCAGCCGCATCTGGGCCGCCTCCAGTTCGATTAATGCCCGATCGCGGGCCTCCCGCAACAAGTCATTGGTGGCCTCCTTCTTCACCCACGCCGGGGCATCGGGCTCTGGGCCATTCCGGATAACCCGATTGGTGCAGTCCAGGTCCCGTCCCTGGCTCCACCTGTGAATATGGTACCAAATGTACCGGGTCCGGAGCCGTGTTATCATCTGATTGTAAGCTTCATCACCGTTAGAGTCGTCAGAGTGAGACATTCCTGCAATACAAATTCAAATCAGGGCGTGTTAGACCGACTGAGGTGGGTCATTTTTGTATCAAGCCCAAAAATTTTCACTGTTTCTCGAAACCTACTAGTTCATTCTGATGTCGATCAAGCACAGAGATTCTAAACACCCAGACACCGTACGAATTAGGTCGCCTGGCGACTTCCATATAAAATTCTATTTTATTCCGTTTCATTCTGTCATTTTCAAGTAACTAATGGTTCCCAATTTAATCTATACTCCACCAATTAAAATGTATTCTACACTCTAATAAGAAAATTTACTCTATTGCAATATTCCCAATTTGTTTTTTTTGTTTTTGTTTTTTACCCTGTTTAGATTTGGAATTTCCTTAACCCCCAAAAACAAAATTTATTAATTATGGGAATTCATTAAATATCCACCTGTGTTTATCTAAGGCAACAGAATTACAAGTAAATATATTTATTTCAAATTTATTTATCGGATATATTAAAATTATTATATTTGGTTTTATTCAATTTGTTAGCCGTGTAAATTAGGCTTACAGTCGCAGGCAAGTTGTTGTAATCCCACATGGATTCTCTCCTTACCTGTCTGGCAAGTCTGATTCTACCGGAATATTCAGCTCTTCTTTCTTTTTTAGGCTCTTCGTATCAATTTGCAACCTATGGTCGAACTTGCATTGTGAGGTAATTTTTTTTTATATTACATTATTTTCTATGATCTTCAGGATTTCACTAAATCTCCTCTCAAATTGTAAACAAGCTGCTAACTCGGTTTCGAGAAATGGATATGCCGATGAATTGTTGATGCTACTTTTGGGACAATATAAATGACATCCTAACAATAACAGGATTGATTGAAGGATCAAAACGGAGTGACATTATGAAATATTTGATTGAGTTTACTATTAAATATATCATGCCTTTCTTTGGATCATTATCATTATCATTGTTAAAATGTTCAGATTTCGGATTTAGAGTTATGATTGATTGAGGTATATATTATATTGACGTATGTAGGGGTGATATAGATAGCAGGGTGAGGGGTATTACCAAATTTGGATTGATTGCGTGTTTTATAAATTTGGGAAAACTAAACTAACAAATTGGTATTAATGACCTTGATGTAGACTCCGATTTTAGTATATCGATGAAAATTTTTATAATTTTACAAAATCATCGTATATCAGATTTATATTGGAACTATAAGGTTGGGTGGTATGAAGAGAAAAGTCTAAACTAAAGTTACCAGTAGAATATAGGTAATTTAGGTGAACCATCGTTAACGCTATCTCTTGTCCTTATATGATTTGAGGGGTCATACACACCTACATCTATATATATATATACACACACATCCATACATATTTATACAGTTAATTTAAATTATTAATAGTGTCGTCGTTTTCTGGGGGGGGCTGTTACTAAAAATAGATTTTAACTTTTTGATGATTTTATTGGTAGAGAGGGCCATTGAAGCTAAATTTAGAGCTAGGGGAATCCCAAAATCAATAATTTAGTTTATAATTTTTATTTTCATGAAATGCAGATAATTATTTTAATAAGAGAGATAATACTAGTGGTAACAATAATAATAATAATAATAATAGTAATAATAATAATAATAATAATAATAATAATAATAATAATAATAATAATAATAATAATAATAATAATAATAATGACAATAATAATAATAATATTAATAACGATAATAATAATGATAAACGTAGAGTTATATATTTATAAGATTTCCATTTATGGGGCATGGGTCATTTACGAAAGCTTGTGAATTTATATTTTTAAATAAAATATAATGTAACTGTCTATGACTATGATACAATTCAGTATCCCCACGTAATAGTTAATGACTACCTGATTTGAGGGGTCGATTAAATAAAATTACAAGTTGTATCTTTAAAGGTAATATAAGTTGATTACATCTGAAAAAAAATTAAATTAGCACTTTTTGGCTATCATTAATGACTATATGATCTGAGGGGGAGGTCATTTATAAAAATTTACAATTTACATTATTAAATATAATATAAGTTAAATATATATTATGATAAGCTGATTTATTATATTTAGGTAGTGGTTAACGACTAAATGAAGTTGAGGGGGGTCATTCATAAAAATTTACAAATTACATTTTTATATATAAAATATGTTGAATATATATTCTGATAAGCCAATTTAATATATTTAGGTAGTGGTTAATGACTAAATGAAGTTGAGGGGGGGGGGTCATTCATAAAAATTTACAATTTACATTTTTAAATATAAAATAAGTTGAATATATATTCTGATAAGCCAATTTAATATATTTAGGTAGTGGTTAATGACTAAATGAAGTTGAGGGGGGGTCATTCATGAAAATTTACAATTTACATTTTTAAATATAAAATAAGTTGAATATATATTCTGATAAGCCAATTTAATATAATTAGGTAGTGGTTAATGACTAAATGAAGTTGAGGGGGGGTCATTCATGAAAATTTACAATTTACATTTTTAAATATAAAATAAGTTGAATATATATTCTGATAAGCCAATTTAGCATATTTAGGTGGTAATTGATGACGATATGGTTTATTGGGGGTCTTTGATGACAAATTTTTCAACTATAATTTTGAAGGTAACATAAATTAAGGATATATGTTAAATAGTCCGGATTATTGTATTAATTGGTGGTCGATGGTTATATGAATTAAAAGGGGTCATAAAATTAAGAAATTATGCTTTCAAAGGAACTACAATTTAACCCTATATAAATGCGATATAATCTAATATGCTCGAGCGGTCATTAACGGTTTAAGTTATAATTTACAATGTAGGTAATTTATACTTCACAATTTATACTTGAAGAAGGCTTTTAATTTATACTTGATATATAGATTAAAATTACGATTTATCATTTATAAAATCATTGTAAATTTTCATAAGTACTCGCGTTCCTAATCCACATTTGAGGGACAAATTGGGTCATACGTAGTACTATTAATTCCGAAGTTATAATTGGCAATTTGATACACTATAATTTAAACAGAAGGAGGATATACAGTTCCGGTTCTTGGTCGTAATATAAATTTATCCTTAATGATTTATATAGCTTAGGTTTCTGGCTGTAGAAGAAATTTCTAAATAAATTCCTTTCATGATTGGCGATGTTAGGTATTTATACATACTATAGAATTAAGTTTGACTCATTTTTCAATGCTATCTTTCATTTTGTAGCCGATAACAATTTATTGATAACGATTTACAGTTGATGGAACGATTTTTAATGCCAAATTAATAACATTTGATGATTTATAATATGAGGGGTTAATTTTCTACACCCAGACCTTACATTTCAAGATTGACTTGGGCTTTAGCGATCTATATTTTAACCACGAGGTAAAGCTATATGACGGTTATTGAGGATTTTATAATTAATTAGACTTATTCCGCATATCGAACTCCTTTATGATATAATTACGATTAGTTCCGAGAAAATCATTATGCTGTTACTAAAATTTTATCTACAAATGACGTTCGACAAGCGTATAAGTAAAGTTGTTTTTAACTGACTACATTACTCAGATTGCGATTGTTGTGTTTAATTTAGGTCTGAGATCTACTCGATTATAATTCTAGTGTGACTTAGTGTACAGAATTTTTAGTGGTGATTTTAATTGTGTAATGCATTCATAGTCGGGAAGAATGCTTGCTTACACGGCCCCACTGTGACCGCTACGACAAGCCCTACTGTAGTGTTGAGTCGAAACATCGCTGTCGACCGATAAATAAATAGTTGGAGCCATAGCGGAGGGGTTTTATCGACACAACTCCATGGTAGAACCATGAAGTGGCCGACCTCCGATGACCGAACAAAAAAAAATTATATAAAGGATATCGCATGTCTGCATGTGAAATGATTATTTGAGGTGAATTTTATAAATGATCGAATGTAGGACTGATCAGAGACGCAGATGTATCAATACGCCGCCGATCCTTCTTACATTAGATAAAATAACAAGCAGGATTTGATCTAGACATAAGTAATATTATCAATAACAATCAAAGTTAAGTCAAATTATAACCAATAATATCATTAAACTTCGAAAATTCAAATAACAATACTCACTATCAATGTGATCTTCAAGTTTTTCGCAACAAAAATTTGGCATAAAAAAGTGATTATTGTGACTAGAATGCGTCGGTATATATACCTATTTTGTACACGTGTATGTATTGATGCATTAAAACAAACTCGAATTCTTTTTATTCCAGAATTTTCTATTTCGTGATTTTGATATTTCTAATGGCAATTTTAGTGCTATAATTTTTGTTTTTATTTTTAAATTTTTATTTTCTAATTATTTTTCGTTAATTTTACGTCCATGATGGATTTGGAACGGTTCCAGAACATTTTATTTTATTTTTAATACAATTTTCATTTTAACTGCTGTTTTATGAATTTCTTTTTAAGATTTTTTATTTTTAATACTAATTTATTTATTTTCTCTAACTTTTGTTGTTCTAGATGGCCGTTGTGATGGTCGTCGCCATTTTATGGAATGTTCTGGGTTTTTCTGGAATCTTTTTACTGTTTTTATCGTCTTATAAGTTATTCGAGTTTGCTTTTTGTAATTCTATGTTTATTTGGTTATTTTTGAGTTAGATTTTGCATAACTTCTTGCTTTTGTATAATTTTATTTAATTTGTGTGTTTATTATTTTTGTTGTTTTCTCTGTTTAATTACCATTGTTTATTTGGTGTAGGTTTTAATATTTAACTATACTTGGTACTTTTTTACTTGCTGTGTACCTACACATTTCAGTCACAATTAGTATTTTGGGTCTAGAAATCAGTTCTAGCCCAACAATTATGATACTTAATATTAGACACTCTCTTCGGTCAACAGTGTTCTCGAATACAGAGATGAGTGGCGATTTTTATTAATAAAGTCTTTATCGTGTTTATTTAAATAAATATAAATATGTTCAACAGTGAAATATTATTATTAATTAATAACTTTATTTAAATTATTAAATAACGATATTACTCCTTTCACATAAATGAAAGAACATCATTTTTTAAATATAATTTTTTAATGTCGTCTTACGACTCAGATGCCATCATCAGACGCTGACAAAATAAAACAAATATCATACTTATAGATTTAATAGTAATCACATAATTATAAATACATAATTCAATACAAATTTAAAGTGCTATCTTTAAGAATTTACTACTATTAGGTAAACCAATATTTACATGAATGAAATACGATTTTAATGGAACACGAAATATAAAAGGAAATCCCAAACTTTTATACTTGCAAATAATTAAGTTTCATATTTCGATTCACATTAAAAATTCACAATATTTTTTAATGAAGAATATGTCAAAATAAATTTTGTATTTTTAGTCAATTTTTATGTAATTAATTAAAAATTTTAAATTAAATTTTTATGCGACAGCAGCATTTTTGTTCTATACTAGATATTAATATTATCTGAATCCATTTATAATTAGATTATATTTTACTGAAATACCTTTGGTTATAAATATTTTAAAATATAATTAATGTGGATGGACAATTAATTTAATCATTTCAATTTGTCGGGTTAATAATTTGCAAATTTTGATATAATTTCCATTGTATAAATTAAGATTTATTTATTAAAATCTATTTAATTCTTTTTAATTATCCATATGATCTATTAAAATGACAAAATGTTTATAATTTTATATTTCATTAACACGATTAATATCAAAATTTGAAAAATTTAAACGTGAAGGTGAAAAATGTGATGAAATTTAATCAGTTGTTAACCGATGTCAAAAATTCGTGTAAAATTTATAGGGTTATTAATGAATTGTCAACAGACACTCCTGACTCCTCGTATTCTTTACACTTTTCCTTTTGAATAATATAGGTATGTAGCCAAATGGGTAACTACTTATGCAAATTTGGCTCGTTTTCACTAAAAGCTGTTCAATTATTTTTTTTCAAATTCGTTTAATTATCCTTAAAATTTGTTTCTTTAGTTTTGACCATACTGACGGCTTTTCCAATTCTTTGGTTCCTTCTATAGAACATTCCCGTATCTGTTATCTCTCTTAATTCACTTTTCGACTGAAATCTAGTCTGTCAAGCTCGGGGATTTTATTTCTTATTGAATTGATTAATTGATTTCTATTAATTGATTAGTTTGTATTTTTTTGAATAATTTTGTCTTGGGATAATTTTTAATATTTTTAATCTGTATAATAAACGGTATGCCAGAAACCGAGAGAATTATTGGTTTTTAAGTAACACTTTATTTCACCCAATTAATCAAAAACAAACCCTTACAAACTCAACAGTAAAATCCATTGATTTTTCTTTTCAAAAGAATTTACTTTGAAGACTGCGATAATTTAAATACTTACAATATCGCCGACATTAACGTCATTTGCGTTTCTGATCTCTCTAAAAGTTGCCGGAAAATAAAACACACTCAACCAGAAAATAAGCGACCTTTGCGTGACGATTCCATGTCATTAGGTTTTCTGACGAAAGAAACAAAAATTCAGTCAATAGTGCTCGATTTGAAATAAACAGTTACATTATTGAGGGATGATCTAAAACAGCGATTCTCAACCGCCGGGTCGCGACCCGGTACCGGGTCGTGGAAGATTTTGTGCGGGTCGTGAGCAAATTTGAAAATAATTTTATTTAATGCTAATTTTTTACAATTAATCAATAAATATAAAATAAAAATTGCTAAAAATTAATCAAGTTTTTAATAATCCTAAACTTTTTCCAATCCTAAAATGAAACATAAAAAAAAACAAGCAACATTAAACAATTTTGTTATAAAGGTTAACAATAACATTTCAACAGCTGTTGAAAACAATGATGAACAAGAAGTTCAATGTCCACACGAAGAAAAAGAAGAGGTCAAGTTTTGTTCGCAAATACAACATTACTTTTTTAAGATTTGGATTTATTTCTTGGCCTGGATCAGATGCAAGTTGTTCCAAACCACAATGTATCATTTGTGTGGGAAGTGCTGTCCAATGAAAGCATGAAAGCAAATAATTTATCAGGACATTTGAACTAAAAACACAAAGAATTGGTATCAAAACCAATTGATTTCTTTGAGAGAAAAGCTTCTGAGATAAAAAGCCAAAAAAATTCATTTCAAAAGTCCCTTTTAGCCAACAAATCACTTTTAAATGCTTCTTATTTGGTTGCTTTTCGAATTGCCGAATGTAAAAAACCATTTTCAATTGCTGAAAAACTAATAAAACCATGCTTGGTGGATGTTTGTTCAGAGATTTGGGGTTTAAAAGCTGGTGACAAAATGAAGGCCATTCCTTTATCCAAAGACACAATTGGAAGAAGGATTGAGGAAATATCGGCAGATATTGAAGATCAACTCATCGAAAAGGTCAAGAAGTCAGAGTCATTTGCAATCCAAACGGATGATGTTGCAAACAAAGCAGTTCTTTTATGTCATATTAGATATGATGATTATGACATCAGTATAGTTCCTCTACCGGTAAAAACCTTTACCGTTTACCGGTAAATTGCGCATTTTTACATTACCGTTTACCGGTAAAAATATTTACTAAATTACCGGTAATACGGTTATTGTGCAAAATAAAAAAATATTATATTTATCCTATAACAATAAATATAAAAACCATTAAAACTGAATTACTTAAGGAACTGTGCATGTGATTTTGTGATTTTTTATTTAAAATAAATAATATTTCGTAATACATAGAAACAAATTTTAGAAACAAAAAATCTCGTAAGTAATATAAGATTTATCGATAACGTTATTGATTTATTATTAAAATAAAATTATATTGAAAAATTAATATTTTTTAATAAATAGAATATTGTTTAAATAGAATATGGGTTCTTCAAATGTTTGGGAGCATTTTGAAAAGCGAAAAGACAGTAATAAAGAAGCTATATGCAGATTATGTAAAATATCTATTAAATGTGATGGTGGTTCAACAAGTGGAATGATTTCGCACCTTAAACTTGTACATAAAATTTTGATCAAAAAAGCAGCTGATAATGATGCAGGTCCTAGTACTTCTGCCTCTACATTTAAAAAGGATAAAATATTAATATGCAGTTATTTACAACGTGAAACTTTAGAAGAGATTGTGTCTAGACTAATTGCTTTAGATGGTTTCTCTTATTATGGCGTCACAAATTCGTCTTTCATTCGGCAAAGTATAAATAAACTAGGACACAAGCTTCCAAAAAATTCAACGGGCACGATGGAATTGGTAAAAGTTTATTACGAAAAAATAAAAATACAACTTGTAGAACAATTACAGTCCAAAATTTCTATTGGGAAACGATTTTCGCTGTCTGTAGACGAATGGACAAGCATCAAAAATAGAAGATATTGCAATATTATTTTGTATGATGACAAAGAAAATTACAATCTTGGTTTAGCAAGAATAACTGGAAAATGTGATGCAAAAAATATTCAGGCAATAATAAGAAACCGATTAAATGAGTTCAACGTAGATTTTGATCATCATATTTTATGTTGAATCAACGATGGTGCAGCAGTAATGCAAAAATATAATAGAGAAAGTCCAGTTGAACCGGTATTATGCTTAAACCATGCACTACATTTATCAGTAACCAAGTTTTTCTACCAAAAATATGTTGATGAAACTGACCAGAGTTCAATTGCAAATGAGAAAGACATTATTTTGGAAGAGGAATATGACAGTGACGCTGACATTGATGATGGTGACTCTGCTGAACCAGATAACCATATGATAATTGAAAAGATAAACGAGGCAATTGAAAATGATGAATACAGTCATTCAATTTTTTTCATTCAATTGCAAGCCTTACGCAGCGTCATTAAATATTTTCGATTATCGTCATTGAAACATGATTTTTTGCAAGAGAAGATAAAAACTCGACTTGGCAAAGAACTGGAATTAAAAATAGATATAAAGACACGTTGGAATTCCATCGATCCCATGATAGAACGATATTTACAAGTAAAAGAAGAAGTAAAAGAAGCCTTAGAATATTTTAATTCTCTTCATTTGTTAGCCAGAATAGACGAAAAATATTTGATAAACATTCAAAAAATTTTACAGCCAGTTCGGATTGCCGCAGAAGCCTTAGCAAGAAATGATGCTACACTATTTACCGCGGAAAGTGTAATTGAATTGTTATGTTCAACATTGGAAAAAAATACCGATTCACCAATAACTTCTAACTTCTTAGTTTGTTTGAAAAGAGAAATTGATAAAAGACGTAATATTAAATTATTGTCTCTTGTACAGTACATGCTTCATCCAAAAAATTTAATGAAACGAAATGTTCACTTTGATTACTGTTCAAAGTTATCGACAGTGGCATTTGGGAAAAAAATAATTGAAAGATTATTCAAATCAGATGAGTCAGCAGAATCAGATTCAGAAGATAATGTCGAGACCGACCTTTTAAATACTGACTTGAAATCTCAATTTCAAAAAGCTATTTCTAAGCTATGGTTTCCATTTCCAGTAAACCAGTAGGATTATTATCATCAGTCCAGAAAGAGTTTTTATTTTTTGAAGTATCCGGGGAAAAAAGTCATAATCTCACACTTTTGTTCGAAGCTCTGCAAACCGCAAAACCAACATCTACAGACAATGAAAGAACATTCTCCATAGCGAGCCGAGTTTGCACTAAAATAAGAACTAGGTTATCGGATGAAAATTATCGTTTTCCTTAAATATTTAAATTTAAAATTTGTATTTAGTTCTTTTCTTGAATGATTTCTTTTATATAATATGTATGAAATAAACATATTGTAATGTTTTTTTTAATTAAACCATGATTTTTTTTAAATTTCTGGTAAAATGTTTATTACCGAAATTTACCGGTAAAATAAAACATACGGTAATTGAGGAACAGTAGTGACCTCAAAGAAGACCTTTTGTGTTGCAGTGAGATTCCCTCTTACACAACCAGTTCAGAAATCTTTCGCATCATTGATGAATATGTCAAAAAAAAATTCTTTGAACTGGAAATTGTGCATTGGATTGTGTACAGATGGTGCAGCAAACATGGTTGGCAGACTTTCAGATGTAAGAATAAGAATCCAAGAAGTTGCTGGTGATACATTTACATTTACTCACTGTGTTATTCACCGTGAGCATTTAGCAGCAAAAAAAATGTCTCCCGAATTACATGAAGTTCTTTCAGTTTCAATTCAGATTGTTAATTTCATCAAGAGCAACGCACTCAATTCCCGATTGTTCACAATTCTGTGTGATGAAATGGATTCAGGAAATTCACAGTTGGTACTTCACGCTGAAGTGCGCTGGCTTTCCAGAGAGAGAGTTCTTACAAGGCTCTACGAGTTGCGAGATGAGGTGAAAATCTTTTTAAGTCAAAAAAATTCTGATCATGCCAAACATTTCTTTGATGAAGAATGGATTGAAAAACTTGCTTATTTATCAGACTTTTTTCTCTGATAAATCAGCTGAATCTGAGTCTACAAGGTCCAATGACAACTGTCTTCAGGGCCTGGAATAAAATTGATGCTTTTAAGAAAAAAATAAAAACTTGGTTAAACCGCACACAAGAGCAGAATTATGAAATGTTTCCTTCATTTATCGATTTCACAGAATATTTTGATTTGAATTTGGATAATGTTGTCTCTTGTATCACTCAACATTTAGAAGTGCTTGCTCAAATGTTTGACAGCTACTATCCACCTAATGGCGATGTTCGATTTGGAAACATGTGGATATCCAATCCATTTCTTGATCACCAACAAAACAACCTTTCAAACACAGAAGCAGAAAAATTGATTGAGTTATCATCAGATATGGGATTGAAATCAATGTTTAACTCAATGAGCATTACACAGTTTTGGAAAAAAGTCAAGGAGGAATATCCAGCCCTCAGCAAAATTGCCATTCACATTTTATTACCCTTTTCTACAACTTACTTGTGTGAATCAGCATTTTCAGCAATGTCAATTATTAAAACGAAGCAAAGAAACAGGTTATTTAGTGGCCCTGCTTTGTGACTTGCTATCACTTCTTTAAAACCAAGAATAGACAAACTGGTACGAGAGAAAGAGCAACAACAATCACATTAATTTATAAAATTATGTTTCTAATTGTTTTGATTTCGTTATTGTTGATCCTTTTATAATAAATATTTTTTTCATCTGTTAACTATTTTTTTAAATTATTTATTAGATTGTAAAGTCAAACTGAATTTACGGGTCGTGAAAAAAAATTGAGATTATTTACGGTGCTTTTTGGATTGAGAAACACTGCTCTAAAATGTCTACTTTTCGAATGTATATTATTTGGTCGGTATCGTGACTTTTTTGATTTTATTTCATTTAAAGATATTTTCATTCAAATGACGAATTATTTTATTCACAAGGTCAGATTTTCAATGCTTAACCATTTTTAAATTATAAAGTTACAATACCATTACTGACTCATTTAAACCCTCCAGTACAACTTATTTTTGAAGTTCTTACTAGTTTCCGCTAATAACTGAAGTGCAAAATGTTTATCCTAAAAATAGAATTTAGTGCATATTCCATTTCTAAGTTGTTTAAATTAATCAAAAAATGTATTTAGTAATAAATTCTTAATTCTATTTTTAATAATCCGAAATTTGTTTGAAAATATCTAAATATGTTTTGTTTTGTCGTTTGTTATTCATGTAAAATAGTTAATTAATATTTTTGTAACAGAATTAAATTAGTAGATAAGCATGAATTCATTGTCTATTCCACAAAGAAACTTCATTTGACATGTGTCTCATTAATTGCTTAAAATTTCAAAACAAGCACTTTAATGTTATATTTGAATAAGTAAACAATTTCATTAAATTTTAATTTTATTATTTNTTCAACCGCACTATGTGTTAAATCAACCAAATCTGATTTTAATTAAAACTTTCCAGTTCCAATAGATTTAAATCCTGAATATAATTATGAATTGGGTTTACTATGGTTTAGTTGTTATAATACAATTTTTAATATTAACAAGAATAATAATAAATTTATTATAATAAATGAAACTGGTCAAGAAAAGATTATAATAATTGAACCTGGAGCTTATGAAATAAAAGAAAAAAATGGGGCTATTAGTGATGTGATTTCAAAATGGAAATCTTGAAATTAAATTAGATTTACCAACTTCAAAATGTATTTTAACAATTAAAAATTTACAAATTAAATTTGATGATACTTGGATCTTTCATACGGTTTTAGGGGTTGAAACTAAAGGATTTAAAAACAAAACAACTAGTAATGGTGTGAAATTTTATTACGGATGTCTAACATTAAAATAATATAAACATTACAAGCTTTTTGATACCCAGTGCAAATCTCAATAGTAGACTAGTTTCGAGCTTCTGTTTCTCATCAGTACTATGCAGGAGACGTGAAGATTTCTCTTCGCGCCAGGTTGATTCAACTCTATTGCACACTTTCCCTGGTACACTGGAAATCACATCACTTGCAAATTAGTTAAATCACAGAAAATATATCTGCAAACATGTAAACATGGCGTATGAAAAATCATATTCACCTCTGGAGGCACCTTCTATACACAGAAACTGTTTACAAGTTCATCCGTAAACCTTTAGCATTTTTTAACTTGTAATGGTGTAAAATTCTTTTATACGGATGAACTTGTAAAATAATATAATCATTACAAGCTTTGTGATACCCAGTGCAAATCCCAATAGTGTTTATACTGTGAAATCTACAGATATTATAAAAATTACAAATACAACTTCAATAAATATAGTGTGTGATTGTATTTCAGGTTCATATATTAATGGAATAACAAGTAATGTTTTGTATTCTTTTCCAACTAATACAATTTCCAATGGATATAAAATTCTTGAAAGAATGAATCTACCAAATTATTTACCTTTAACAAGAAAGTGTTTAGGCTCGATTAGTTTTAAAATTACTAATGAAGATGGTAATTTGATTGGTTTTAATAATGAAGAGATTTGTATGTAATTACATCTTAAACAAGTTTAATATTTACATCTTTACATCTTGAACAAGCTATATCACTATAGAATTTCAAATTAATTTCACACTAAAAAATGACTTGGGCTCATTGTAATAATGGAGGTGGAATAATTGAACATGGTTTAAATGTTGAACAAGTATTATCCTTTACAGAAGATAAATATGTTAATGAAAAAGGTGATGGAATGAAAGGAGATTTAGACATGAAAGGAAATAAAATTTTAAATATTGAAAATTTAGATGAAATTACAGATCCAGATTGTTAGAAATATAGAATCAAAGTTTACAAGTAGTTTTGAAAAGAGATTTTGAAGGATTGAAAAAGGATATTGATAATATTGAGAAACAAAGAAATCAAGAATTGAATAATTTAAATTAAAAGATTGAAGTTTTGTATAGTGTAAATGAAATTATTCAAACTTACTATAAAAGATTTATAGCTTTTGAATCTCGTTCTACACATGTTGATCCTACTCATGTCATTAGAAAGAGATCTGCCGAATTAGAAGAGAATCATGGATTATTATTCAAATCATATAAAAATCCAACAAATTTGGGTGCAATAAAGATAAATAGTAATGAATGGTTTTGTTTTATAGTTGCAAAAATTATTGATCCAAATTTCTTTCTATTTGCTGATGATAATGAAACAATGAGTTGGTTTGTGAAAAATGAAAAAAATAAAGAATCAACTAATTTTAAAAAGGATGATGTTATGATATGTGGTTATAGTTCTGTAGGTTTAATGTGGATTAATGGGGAAAAATGATAGTTTTTTTCAGACTAAAAGTAAGAAAATTGTTTTCGACTCTCTCCTGGTGTATTACTTAGATTTAACAATTTAAGAGAAAAAGAATAATTAGAGTACTATTGAAGATGTACTAAAAGCATTATTCAATTTATATGGAGATGGTGTCAAAAAAAGATATGGCTTGATTTGTTATTTATTACCTAAAAATAAAATAATGTTTTTATAGTGATAATAAAAAATTTTAGATATTTTATAAATGGAGGTTGTAGAACCAAAATTTTTACGAGAAACTATATTTTCTGATTTACGTTCTGATTTACATTCTGATTTGAATAGAATTTATTCAAGCACAATTGAACAAGTTGAAAATATAGGAACTAAAAATATAGAAAATGAAACAAGAAACAGCAAAGCACCGAATACTGTTTGCATAAATAGCGCAAGCCGGGATAGAATAAATGAATTTTTATTAGTAAAAAAAAACTGGTTGAAAGACTATAACATTATAAAAAAATAAAAAATAGATGGACTAGTGCTGATAGTAGTATTAAAATTTATTGTATTTCAATAACTGGAATTTTAACAATTTGAACTGCAGTATTTTCAGGTGTTGGATTAATTGGAATTGCTGCTCTAGTTTCTGGTATAATTGCTTCAACCTTTGGAGGTATAAATGCTTTATATTCATTTTTATCAGAAGGAATATCAATTGGATTAACATCAAAAAAGAAAGATTTATAGATAAGTACGTGATGAATTATCTTTATGGATTAATGAATTATATCTTTATCAAATGAAAGCATTGGAAGATGGAGTTTTAACTAGTAATAAAATCCAAGAATCTAAAAGAATAATATCTGAAATTAATGAAAATATTAACAAGAAGGTGGATTCTAATAAAATTGATAAAAGAATTGATAAAAGAGTTGAAAGAGGAATACAAATCTAAAATTAAAAATTTATAAAATAAAGAATTAAAAATTAAAAATTAAAAACCAACCAAATAAAAATTAAAGAAATGATGAACCAAAGTCAAAATTCTTATGAAGTGAATCTAGATGAAACATTTTGTGAATATTGTAATAAATATTACAAGAATACATATTATAATAATCATCTTGCAACAAAAATACATAAATTAAATAGAAGACATGGAATTAAATATGAATCACCAAGAGAATCAAGAACAGTTGAATTGGGAGAATTTAAATTTGTATATCCAGGAATAATACAAGCTGAAAGTTTTAATAAACTAACTGCTGTTAAATTTGTACGATATCAAAACTCTAGAATTTTAAATGTACAAGGATTTGATGAAATTTTAGAACATTACTTTGATCATTTTAAAGTCCCAATAAAATTTTATATAGGAATACATGTTGTTTATACACAACGCATTCAACCTGTTAATAGTATAATTAACATGGGTGATGTAATTAACATAGATGAAAGACCTCCGTATTCTGAAAGAGCTTCGCATGTTGGAAATGTTAAAATAATAAGATCCAAAATCCTTTCAGGAACTAAGAAATTAAATTAAAAAAAATTATTACTCAAGAAATTTCTAAACAAAAGAACATTAAATAAGAAAATTTTGAAAAAGAAAGTATTATCACTAAATAAAAATACAACAAGAATGAGGTGACCAGACGTCTCGCTTTTGTCGGGACGGTCCCGATTTTTCACGAATTATCCCGTGTTCCGCAACGTTTTCCAAAAGTCCCGACTTTTAGAAATAAGTTAAATTTTATATTTATGAAAATCATTGTTTTGCATTCTAAGAATCCTACGGACTACTTTGCTTTTCTTACCCAGTTACATTGTATTTGTTTCTCAGATGATACACTTCGTGTTCGTACTGAGTGCTAGGAAGCTAATTAAACAAATACATATTACAAATCTGCTACTTACCATAGAAAATTAAGGTAAGTAATTTATTTATATATTTCATAAATACATAAATTTTCTTAAACTTAGCTTAAAATACTCGTAGTCTTCAATTTTATATTGATAACATAAAGTATATCACTGACCCTAATCTTAAAAGAAATTTTAGAAAGAAATATAAAAATATAATTTTGCAAATATTTTAAGTTAATCAAACTAATAATATGTCAAGAAATAAAATATTATACAATTTTTTATATTTATAAATTGTACTTATGTTAAAAATCAAAAAATATTACCATATTATTTTTATTCTATATGAAAATTTATGTTGATACCACCCTCATTCAAAATTGTCCCGCTTTGTCCATCTAAAAATCTGATCACCTTAACCAAGAATAATAGATGAAAATTATCAAGATAAAGATTATCAAAGATCATCTAGTGCACTAGCATCTTTAATTGTTGATAAAGATTTAATATTGAAAGAAATTGAAAAACAAGTTTCATATTATTATAATCTTATTCCCTTAAAACTTTAATGATATTAGCCATTTAAATGTCATTAAAATACAATACTTTTAATATTTAACATAATTTGATTGCTAAAATTGCTATTTTAAGGTGAAATATAACATTTATCAAAAGGTTCCTTATCTCTCTTTTGTTTTAGACTTAAATGGCAATTCTGGATGAAATTATCAATGCTAATTTATCAGAAGCTCCTACAATCATTATAATGAGACTCCTCTTACGGATTTTCTTTAAAGAAACCAATTCAATGTTATAAAACATTCTCCACTTGTTAAATCAACTTAGTAAAATTTCTCAATTTATTTGTTAACAAAATTAATTTGTTTCCTACCTGATGAAAACAACTTTTTTATTAATTAATTTGTATTTTTGTATCTACATCTTCTAAGAACCCTTTCAATCAATTAAATTGCCACTTGTTTTAACTTACTTCAAAATATATTGATTTTTAGACCTGTTATTCACTTAATTAATTTATAATTAATTTACATAACTCTAATTAAGGTTAACTCGTCAAAATAACTGAAAATCGTACAACTTTAGAAATTGGTTTATTTTGATGATATTTCGTAAAATTCGAAAAATTTTAAATTTCTAACATATCAAAATGAAAACTAATTTAGAAATTAAAATTTTTAATAAAATTGTTCTATTTGCTTTGAATTGAGATGTGGCTAAGCACTTATTTTACTCAAATTTCATATTTTAATAATGATATGCTACGATACCATAATGGAAATTATATGGATATGTAATTTCTCGCACTAGTCTCTCAATTGTTAAAGAAAGAGAAAATTTCCCTCAAATAAAATAATTTAATTTCTTTTATAATATAAATAATATTTGTAAAAAAATGTTTAAAAATTATAATTTAGTTATATCAAAGTTTTCACATTTATTTTCTTTAAAGTTTTTTTAAATTTTCATATTTATTTATATCGATTAAAATTTAACGGAAATTTGAGATTATAAAATTGAATTAATTTTATTTAGAAAGAAAAATTAAATTTCTTAATTGAAAATTAAATAGAAAAACTTCTAACAAAGTATTCAGTAAAAGAATTAAATAATTTTAGATTTTTTTGATAATTTATAAAATAAGTTTTATTTTTATTTATTTAATTAAAACTAATTAAATTTTTAATATTCTAGCAATTGCAAATATTTATTTAGCTGCAAATTAAGTAGATAAAATCCAACAATTATTTTTTAAATAAACTTTATTTATCAACAAAACAATTCTAGTTTATATTATGCTTTTTTGGAAACAAACACTTTTGATAAACTTGCTAATTTCCATATATAATTGTAATTTATATAAGATCCTCCTTAGCATGTAATAAAATAATTTACTATAAACCAAAGCGCAATTGATAATGGCTAAGGTGACTTTTAATAAAATCAAGTCAGTTGCGCTTTGTATTAATTTTAATATTAACCGTAATTTTTAATGTTACATTCAATGCAATCAAACTATTTATTCGCTTTGTTATTTAAGATGTACTTTTTAAAATTAGATTTTATGATAAAAGAGTTAAGACATTTATATATTTATTTTAATATAACCAAAGATTTCCAATTTCAATTAAAATGTATTGTTTCATCATATATTCTAATGTGATTATAACAATTTCTCAAATTACTATAATCTGGTTCTTAAAGTTCTTCATTAACTGCTAGTCAGATTGCAGAATATCTGTCATTGAAGCTCATTCTGCAAAATCCATCAGCTAAGGAAACTTTCTCTCTTATTCCATTTTTAATTTCATTAAATTCACTCAATAAGATTTAAAAATAGGTTAGCATCAGAGATATCTTCATATGTAATCATTTTAAATTGTTTGAAAATTTGGAGTTTATTTAATGTCTTATTGTATGTAATTTTTATTATAGAGATTTTGTGAACAGTGTTTGTGTTCGTTTATTTTTCTTCCAATAGTGAATATTTCTATCCGCCTTAAGTGTAAGTCATTATTAATTGTCGTGGATTTAATTGAATGTCAGTGTTGGCTATGACACACACACACATATTTATTATAGGCAGGTTTAAATTTTAATATCGAATCTTTAATTCAATGGTATTTAGGTCATAATCAATTGTGCTTTGATGTAAAAATTGAGAAATTACTAAAAATAAATTTAACACATAGTAAAATATGCATTTAAACTTTATTTTTTGAAGGAATAATGACATAAAAGTTTTGTGCCGAAAACTCGACTGAATTCAGTCTTACTAGTCTAGGGTTTTCGAGAAAATCAAGAAACATATTTTAAATGATGAAGACAAATTTAATTTTAAAATGTATATTATGAATACCATATAGCTCATTTAGCTCTATTTAAATTTGAAGAGATAAACTTAAAACAATAAAAATAAAAACGTAAAAACAATATTTTATGAATATTCGTGATCATAAAAAATATATGGCTAATAATAGAAACATATCAAATTCAAGTTAAAATTTAATAAAACTTACTTTAAATTGTAAAACATATCAAGAGAGACCAAATTCATAATTTGAATGAAAATAAAAGAAATAAAAAGAAAGAAATTTTTATTTCGTACAAACGGGTGTAAAAGATAAAACTCTGTTATCAAATTCTATTTCATTATAACATAATATCTATGATATTAGAGACTGCTATGTAATTATGATTATAAAATATGAGATTTGTTTCATCAAAGATTCATAAATGTAAAAACAAACAAATTCATACATACTTCAAGTAATTAATTACTTTAATTATTATGCACTTATAACTCCTTATGGAAAAAAATTAGTCATTTGAACTGGAATTTGGGAATATATTTTTCTCAAGAAATGTAAATATGGCTTTTAAAAATGTATCTTTGAGAAATAATATTAATAATAATAATAATAATAATATTAATAATAATAATAATAATAATAATAATAATAATAATAATAATAATAATAATAATAATAATAACATTCGGTTATTTATTGTAATCATAAAAATAATATTTGACAACAACTGCTTTATAATTAAATTTTATTTTATTTAAATCGGACAATTACATCTGATAAAAATTTGAAATTAAATGATATGATGTTTTACTGGTAAATCTAAATGTAAATTTTGCAATGTTTTACTAGCGTATAAAAATATGCTTAGCGCTGTATATAAAATCTGTTTGTGTCGCCATTTTCATCTCATCGAAACATGACTTTTCTTTTAATTTTAAAAGATGTATCAGATATAAAAAAAATATTTTCAGACAATATGTTTTGAAACAATTTGGAAAATGTTGAAATACATCACTAGAGATTTTTAAAAATTTAAATTTAAATATTAATTATTAAATTCATTTGTGCATCAAACGAGATATTAAAGAATTTAATAGAATAAAGAATATTAAAGAATATAAAGAATATAATATAAAAGTGCAAAATTATTAAAAATTTGAAAAATCGATATTTGTCGAGGGAAAAGGTTAACGATGAATATAAATTTATAAATTGCAAAATTAAAAATTAATTAATTAATTAAAATATTGTTGACAACACTAATAATTTTAGTACAAAAATAAAAGTGGTCGGAAAATAAAACACACTCAACCAGAAAACTACACTAATTCGATTGGGTAATGACTTCTATAATATAAGTTGGTGTGCAAATCAACTTCATCGTTGCCGTTCAACACCAACTATCCCCGACAGTTAACATATATTTTAGGTTGGAAAAAGAAGTGGTATCCTCAAAATAAAAAATAATTGTATGTAAAATTTTATATTTATATTTCTTTTTCAGTTGAACATCAACTATATATTTAAAAGAAATGATTATGTAAATTTCCCTTTCTAACATTGTTTTATAATTGGCGTTATTACAAATTTAATATGTACCAAACATTCTCGAGGTACGAAATATCATTAGTTCACTTACCGGTGTGAATTAACTGGGGTCTGATCCAAATTACACCGTTATTGCACGGTGCTACTCAAAGAATCGGACGAAATTGCCATTCTATATTAACTTACTTTAAAAGCTTTTGACAGAAACTACAACAACTAATAAAAGATAAAAATAATTTTAAAAATGGATTTTATTACATTTTTTCATTAAAATTCAAATATGACTTTTATTTGGAAAAAAGCTTTTATTAAGTGAAACGTGGTATTTCTGTAAAAATATATATTTCTTTAGATATTATGGTAAAAATATGAATATTAGAAAAAAGTATCAATGATGAAGAAAATAAGACTTTAATATTAATTGTTTTTAATAATGTCATCTATTTTAACCTCTGTATTTCAACAATAACATAAAATTATTTGCATTTAAACAAAAGAATATTCAATAAAAGTAAAGCTTGTTTTAATAAACAAAAGAAATATTCAAATATAATATTTATAAATATTCAAGGTGAATTTTATTTCTCGAAACTTTTACAGTTCACTGTACTTGACTTTTGTGAAATCATATTAAATGTATACAAAACGAGTGTTTTATAAATGCCATGATTAATTTTTAACATGGGGCTAAATAAAAGAATCAGTGGTGAATAAATTTAACTTGAAGTATCAGTTATTAACTAAATGGTTTAAATTCAAATTAAAAAATATATATAAAAAGATAAATATGACCATTTCTTTTAAAAGTGGTACATGACTTCTTATATTCTAAAGAAATATTTAAAAACTTGTTTTAATAAATAAAAATATTGATAAATTCTAGCTGCCAACTTCTGTGTGTTTTGTAATTACAGATGCTGTAAATTTATTGTCCAATAATGTTTATTAAAAATGGTCGAAGAAAATAAATAAATTGATTTATTTCAATGCACAAATTTATTAAGCATCAATCGTAACCAGGGGTTCTAAAAGTTGTAAGGCGCGTATTAGATACATTTTATTTAAATAATGACCAAAAATATTACAAAAATAATATAATTTACTTCAGGGAATGAATTGACTCTCTGCTATTTATCTATTACCGTTTTACTTTATTGTTCTATCTGTAAATTAAATCATTAAATGAATGTAAGTAAATTCAAATGTATTTTTTTGCATGTGTTCAATCGCGAATTCATAACACATAATCATTTTATATTTATATACATGTTTATATCTACATCGAGCTGCTTCCATTTGTGCACGACATACATGAGATCGATAATCAGGGATCATAGCAGTCATAACACCTCCAGTACTTTCAGTAATATTAAACAATCTCGTAGCTGAACTCTTCTCAATCATTTTATTTGGAACCTGTCTTTGTGCAGCTACACATAAATTTGATCTCATATCATTCCTTTCTGAACACAAAACAATATCGATTCGGCCATTTTGATCTTGAGCACATTTCAACAAGTTTGTTTGATCCATATTCAATTCACCAGGTACAGATTGAACTAATTGTCGGTCTCGAGATAATGTGATTAGAGAGAATTTCAATTCACCAGGTACAGATTGAACTAATTGTCGGTCTCGAGATAATGTGATTAGAGAGAATCCATTGCCCAGAATTTTAAGAGATTTGCTAGATCTGATAACATCGTCTTTACAAATAGTTTCTATTTCCATTTTGCTGCGGGTTCTATTCAACCTTGCCATTTCCATCAAATTCAAACCAAATCGAAGAGATCTCAAATTCAACAAAAAATATCTTCAGTAAAATTCAAATCAAAAACCAATCAGGAGACTATACAAACAAAAACTCAAATTCTCGAATTTCTAAACTCTACAATTCAAAATCAATACGAAGATTAAAAAATTACAAAACCTACCAACTCTTCGCGTCTGTGTGCGCACACTACTCCGAATAGCAGTCTGAAAATAACGCGCACACAGACGCGATAAAAAAAAACACAAAACTCGACCCTCCTCTCCTCACTGCATCCACAATCTTACGCGTCTGTGTGCGCACACAACCAAAACCAAGAAAAGAAAAGCGCACACAGACGCGAATTAAACATCCTCCCCCCTTGACACTTTGATGTCAATCTCTCATCCCCATTAACTTCTCCTTCTTTTGCGATCAAGCATAATTTGGATATGCATCTTAATACCTCCTTTCCTTCACATTTTATCCTCATCACGCGTAGCTTTCCGTCTTCTCCAGGTATCACTTCGATTACTCTCCCCATTGGCCACTTCCCATACTCATTCTTTTTGTCTAAGACCCACACTGTTGACCCTGTCTTAACATCAGCTTCTATCTTATTCCATTTCGCCCTTTGCCGCCAGTACGGGACCAATTCTTTCATCCATCGCCGCCAAAAGTGTTCGGTTAACTCCTGAATTCGTCTCCACCGAAACACCGTAGATGACATTTTCTTCAGTTCTATATTTTCCACAGCTTCTCCTTTCCAACCGGCAATTAATAAATGATTTGGAGTTAGCACAGTGTCTTCCTTACTGTCTACTGCCTGAACCACTAAGGGCCGAGAATTTATCAACATTTCAGCCCTTATCAAAACATTTCCCAATTCCTCATCGGTCACATCTGCACTGGTCAGTATGGCATCCATTGCTCGCTTTGCCGATTTGATCATGGACTCAAAAACTCCCCCAAAATGCGGTGCTGATGGAGGATTGAAAATCCAACTGCATTGATGCTTCGACAACTCTCTTTGAGTCTTATAGTTGTCGATTACAAAATTCTTTACTGTAGAAGTGGCGCCTATAAAATTTGTGCCATTGTCTGAAATCATCAATTTTGGCATCCCCCGCCTCGCTGCAAACCTCATAAACGCTCGAATAAATGAGTCTGTGTCCAACCCATATGCCATTTCAATATGCACCGCCCGTGACTTTAAACATACGAATAGGCAAATGTACCTTTTATTTCTCACCTTTCCTCTGCCTACTTTAGTTTCAAACGGTCCTGCAAAATCTACTGCCGAGTGAACAAAGGCTCTAAAAGGTTCTGAAACCCTGAACGCCGGTAACGGTGCCATTATTTGACTCATTCCTTTAGCTTTTCTTTTTCTACACATTCCGCAATCTGTCTCACATTTTTGATCATTACTTTGGCCTTCAAAATCCAATATTTTTCGTTCAACACACTTAAGACATGTTGAGTTCCTGCATAATGGCTCAAACTTTCATGGCAATCTTTGATGATTAGTCTGGTGACCCAACTCTTGTCCGATAGAATTATTGGATATTTTGTCTCCCATGGTAAATTCTTTGCATGAATTATGCGGCTATTACTTCGTACCACAGTCATCTCATCTTAAACTGGTGTCAACTTTAACAAACGGCTTCTGATATCTACCCTTTCATTCTTGATAAGTCGTGCCAGGTCCTCAGAGAAAAACTTCGCCTGCTCTCCTTTAATTACATTGAGTTCCATTCTTTTAAGCTCCTCAGTTGTCAGTTGCCCTGTGCTTCTTTGGGACTGTGTCGTTCTCGTGTTCAAAATAAATCGCTCCACCCAGGCCCGCACCCTGATCAATCTCTGCCATGAGGAAAAGGTTTCTACTTTGAAACAGTCCGTGTTCCCTATTCGTCTTTGCCCCTCTACACATGCCATCATTGTTATTCCCTTTCGCAACTCCTTTGTTACACTGGATTGGTTTAACTCCGTCGCTGGCCAATTTCCCATTGGTTCTAGTAGAAATTTCGGTCCCTCCCACCACATGGTGCTGTTTATCAAATCCGATGCCGATAATCCTCTTGTGATCAAATCCGATGGATTTTCACTTGTTGGAACATAATGCCATTGCCCAGGTTTGGTCATTTCTTGAATGAACCCAATTCGATTAGCTACGAATGGCTTGAATAGTCTCGAATAATTTCGAACCCAATGTATTACGTCTTTACTATCGGACCAGAACCATATCTCACTCATCGGTTTCCCTAGCACTTCTGAAACCCGTCTTGCTAATTTAACTCCAGTACACGCTGCCATTAATTCCAACCTTGGTATACTTATAATTTGCACTGGAGCTACCTTTGCCCTTGACGCAATTAACACACTTTTAGGTCCCACCATAGTTTCTTCCCGTAGATATATAGCTGACCCATATGCGGTGCTTGACGCATCGGAGAAGACATGTAATTGCCATTCATTTTTCATTTGAGTCCTTAAACATCTCGCAATTCGCAGATCTCCGAGATTATTTGTGTCCTCTACCCACTTGTGTATTTCTTTATTCAACTTTGGAGGTAGCTTTTCGTCCCAATCAAGCCCTGACAACCACAACTTCTGAATAATCATTTTCCCTATGATTATGAATGGGCCTAACAGTCCCAATGGATCAAAGATTCTTGCCACTATGCTCAATACCTTTCTTTTCGATAAACATTCTTCATTCGGCAGATCTACTTGAAAACTAAATTCATCGTCTTCCGAGTACCATTTCAAACCTAGGGTCTTGACGGCCATTGTCGTTTCCTTTTCAATATTCAGTGTTTTAGCTCGTTCTTCAATTGGGATTGTCGCCATAATTCTTTCCGAGTTGGACAGCCATTTTCTAGGCCGCATTCCGGCATTGCCCCAAACTGTTTCTAGCCCCTCTTTCAGCCTCATTCCTTCTTCTTCAGAATCAACAGAGTCCATGGTGTCGTCCATATACGTAGACTTGCAAATAGATTCTGTCACTTTTGGGTAGTTCTTTTCAAATTTCTTTGCATTCTCTTGCGCGACTAGCTGGGCAAGGAATGGAGATGCATTAAGACCAAACACTAACCGATTAAACTCATACTTCATAATTTTCCCCCCAGTTGACCATAAAAACCGATGATATTTCCTGTCTTCAAAAGCCATTCTTATTTGCAGATACATTTCTGCTATATCACAAACAACAGCTACGGAAAATCGACGAAAACGTATTAAAATATCAAAAACTTCATTTTGTAATTTTGGGCCAACTTCCACCATATCATTAAGTCCCACCCCATTACACCTGGCTGCTGCATCAAACACAATACGCACTTTCGTGGTGTCCTTATCTCTTCTAACCACGGGAAAGTGTGGTAATATCCATTCCGAATCTCCAGGCATCATTTTCTCTTTTACAATACTTATATAATCTTTTTTCAGGTAACCATTCAAAATATCCTGATACTCAGTTCGTAAGTCTTCCTTTTCAAGCCTCTTGTCCAAACTTCGCAGTCGACTTTCTGCCATTTTTTCACTATTGGGCAAAGCTGTTGGTGACTCTTTCCATGGCACTTTTACCTCGAAATGTCCGTCTACTTTCTTCATCTCAGATTTGGTTTTCTCATAAATCGCCTGGTCTTTCGCTGCAAATATATTTTCCTTTAAGCCGCTATCATCAATTTCCCAAAATCGCTCCATTTGTCGTTGCAAATCCTCGCCATTGCCGAAGAACGTTCGTATGAAATTGCTTTGGTGGTTCCAAGTTCTTCCCACCGAGGTTCTTCCCACACATGTCCAGCCAAGTGGAGTTAAACGGGCATCGATTTCTTTGAGTGCTCGTTGAAGCGTTAAATAATCCGCGCCAATTAACACTTCAACTGCCTGTCTCTCGTCTAGCATCGGAAAATGGATGCCCTTCAGGTGAGTCCACTTATGTTTTTCTCTGGCCCAATTTACTACCTTCATTTCTCCCGTGATATTTGTTACGGCCAGTGCGTTGAAGTTTTTCGTCAATCGGCCGTCATTACTAATTAACTTCATGGTCACTGGAGTAGCCATCATTTGTTGGACATTACCTCCGATAACCCCTATCGGTGTCCTCTTTTCCACCCCTTTTAACCCAAGCTCCTTTAAAATTCTTAGATTGATGTAGCTTACTGAGCTTGCATCATCTAACAGTGCATTGACTTTTATTTTCTTGTTCCCATTTTCCAAGTAGATTGGAATTGTTCTTAAACTAAGGTAAGGTCTTAGGTTTTTCTCGTTCATCCCTTTCTGGGTCAGCATCGTGTTGTTACCCTTTTCACTCTCCTCACTAATTTGTCTTTCATGTAATAATTCGTTGTGCCTTTGCTTACATCCGGTAACCTTGCAGAAAGATTCTTTACGACATTCCTTGGCCATGTGATTTCTTTTGAAGCAATTCCTGCACAGTTTCTTTTCTTCGATGACTTTCTTCCTTTTTGGAATGGTGAGTTGCTTGAACTTGTCACATTGGTCTAGGTAATGTTGACCACCACAGTGTACACACTCTGATCTATAGCCGTTAGAGTTATTCACCTGTATGACTGTTCCACTTTTAACTCTGCCATCTGGTTGCCCCGTAAAATGCGTCCGACCTCCTGGATTGAATCTTTCTCTTCCCCTAGACACCCCTTCTACTCTTGACCCATCATAAGCCCTGGTGCTTGGTTTAGTCCCATACACAACCTCGTTAGTGGACCTTAGGATCTCCGCTTCTTGTTGTATCCATCTTCTCAAATCCTCTATCGTCTCCCGCAATTCCTTTTCTATTTTGTCTTTTTTCCATTTATACACCAGATTCGTCGTTAACTTGCCCAAACACTTTTGAAAAAGATATCCAGTCTTTAACTCGGATTCTTTCCCAGTGGATTTAAATCGCACGGTGACCGTTTCTAATAATCCAACAAATGAGTCTAGATCCTTCAAATCTCCTTCTCGAATTGGCCTGAACTGTTCCATCTCCTCTAACATTGATAAATATATCCTTTCATCCCCACCATATCGCCTATCCAACTTCTCTTTTGCCATTTGATAAGCCTCTGCCGAATATCCTAGATTTTCAATTAACTTTAATGGCTCTCCGTGAAGGTACTTGTGCAGGTGAAACATCTTTTCAACCTCATCACCTTCCGCTTCGTCAACACACGCCGTAAAATCTGCTTTCCATGGTTCGTACTCTTTCATCTTGCCTTCAAAGACCGGTATTGTAATTTTCTGTAGACTTTCCAGTTTTCTTTTATGCACGGAGTTACTCTTCTTGATGGTATCCTCATTCACATTTTCCTTCTCTTCCATAAAAGATTGATTGGCTTTTCTTTCCATCAATGCCCCAATTATTTGATGTTTTTCCTCGATCTCTTGCAGGTCTTTATCTAAGATTGCAGTGATGTCCAATCTTTGCAATTTTTTACTGATCGTTCTCAGATCCCCTAATTCTTCATCTAGACTCTCCTTTTGATCTTCATATTCCGCCAACCATTCGCTAACATCCTTCCCATTTATATCATTGAGAATCTTGTTTCTCAATCTCGTTAATTTTCCTTTTTTCATTCTCTTTTTCCACAGTCCTTCTTCTAAAATCTCTTCGTCATTGCCACCGCACAGCCTGAGTGACAAATGAAGTGTCGAACCTACTTGTATCCTATAATCATTCAAAATTCTTTTATTTTCTAATTGCTTCCCGGCGTAGACTAACCTTTGACAATTTACCGGAATTCCTTCTTTGTCCTGGATTTTTCCTTTTATCTTTTCAATTGTGTCATTCCATTCTACGTCAAGAGTAATTGTCTTACCAGTAAGAGTCTTGACAAATATTTGACTTTCCCCTCGCAACTCAAAACCCATTGCCCCGCTCGCCCTCACCCTTGACTCAGCTCTGTTCTTTACCCTGTTTCCCTCGCTTCCCCCTTTAAAAGAGTGCTGGGGCCCATAGCAGCACTTTCCCACGCTCGGTAGGGAAGGGAGGATGTTTAATTTTACAAAAGTATTATAATATATACATAATATGCATGAACAAGATTTTTTATAATACATATTAATTACCAAAATATTATTAATTACAAAAATATTATAAAACACATAATAAACATAATATTTACATAATATATATAAAACCAAAAACGACATTTTATAATACATATTAATTACCTTGTTCCGGCTGGCTAGCCGGAACCACGCTCTGCTACCATGTTCAATCGCGAATTCATAACACATAATCATTTTATATTTATATACATGTTTATATCTACATCGAGCTGCTTCCATTTGTGCACGACATACATGAGATCGATAATCAGGGATCATAGCAGTCATAACACCTCCAGTACTTTCAGTAATATTAAACAATCTCGTAGCTGAACTCTTCTCAATCATTTTATTTGGAACCTGTCTTTGTGCAGCTACACATAAATTTGATCTCATATCATTCCTTTCTGAACACAAAACAATATCGATTCGGCCATTTTGATCTTGAGCACATTTCAACAAGTTTGTTTGATCCATATTCAATTCACCAGGTACAGATTGAACTAATTGTCGGTCTCGAGATAATATGATTAGAGAG
>CAUHTR010008238.1:53936-124221 GCA_959609185.1 Schmidtea polychroa | reverse complement strand
CCAAAAATAGTGCATGTAGTCTTTAAACTGGAAACAAGGCTGATCAGCATTGCGACTATAACTCGTATACAATGCTGGTCACTCTTGTTTCATAATGGCAGAATAAATGAAAAGGAAAACATAATTCAATGACAATTAATATAATAAATCAAGATAATAATATAACAATTATGAAAATATACAACAACATTCCTTACTTTCAGTGTTGTCCACAGTTGTTATGAAAATTTTTGGCATACAAAAGATTAAATTGTGACCAAAATGCGTCGGTATATATACCTATTTTGTACACGTGTATGTATTGATGCATTAAAACAAACTCGAATTCTTTTTATTCCAGAATTTTCTATTTCGTGATTTTGATATTTTTAATGGAAATTTTAGTGCTATAATTTTTGTTTTTATTTTTAAATTTTTATTTTCTAATTATTTTTTCATTAATTTTCGTCCATGATGGATTTGGAACGGTTCCAGAACACTCTATTTTACTTTTAATTTAATTTTTATTCTAACTGATGTTTTTATGAATTTCTTTTGAGATTTTTGTTTTTTAATGCTAATTTATTTATTTTCTTTAACTTTTGTTGTTCTAGATGACTGTTGTGATGGTCATCGCCATTTTTATAGAATGTTCTGGGTTTTTCTGGAATGTTTTACTGTTTTTATCGTCTTTTAAGTTATTCGAGTTTGCTTTTGGTAATTCTATGTTTATTTGGTTATTTTTGAGTTAGATTTTGCATAACTTCTTGCTTCTGTATGAATTTTATTTAATTTCTATGTTTTAGGTTTTTGTTGTTTTTTCCTTTAATTACTATTGTTTATTTGGTGTGGTTTTTAATATTTAACTATACTTTTTGCTTTTTTACATGCTGTGTACCTACACATCTCGGTCACAATTAGAAATTTGGGTCTAGAAGTCAGCTCTAACCCAACACGTCGATGGTGGAGAAACAAAAGGTCCAAAAACGTCATGTGGTGAAATAGGAAGCGTTCTTGATTTTGATCCAAAAGACAAGCCCGTAGTAGCCTTTATGTCCCTTCCTGGAAAGGTCGTAGATATTAGTGAAAATGTCAAGAAAGAATTGAACACTGATCAATTGTATTTCCTCAGAGTATGCTTGGCAGTCCAGAAAGGGTACCACAACAACAAGGATGTCCCTTTTCTACAAATGGCACAACCAGGAAATTTGAATCACAGTCGCTGGCTAACGAAAGCTAATAGAATTCTGCGACTATATATGTACGAAACTGCTCCATCTGAACCTCTCATGCGAATAGTGAAATTTATTGTCAATTTCTAAGGACCGTCATGGTTTTATATAAAGATTCACTCGTCATGCCAAGATGGTGCAAGAAATATTTTTTATATGCTCCAACTTCTGCAGGATTTGGATCCATCAGACCAAGAAATCATCTTTCCTGTCATTCAGAACAACAATTACTTCTCACATCCAGAAAATATACTCCTAGCTGCTGTTGGTGATGATGATGAAGAAATCAGAAAGTTTGCAACAGAAAAAATCATAACTGCAAGACAAAATTTTCTCCCTTCCGAAGTGATTCGCACTATGGACAAGAATACTGTCTTTCTTCAGTCGTCTGCTACATCATATGCTGACATGATTGACTGGACAAAATGTAATTTGACGCCTCCCCCTCTTTTATCTCATATATTGGATCATGAATTGAAGATGAATAAGAAAATTACATTAGAACAATTTCCCTGTCATTCTCAAGCCGTTGAAAGAGCCATCAAAGATGTTTCTTCTGCCAGTTGCAAAGTGTTTGGTCACAAGTCCAGACATGGTATGGTACTACTGTGTAAAAAATCAAGGAAGGAATTGCCCAAGGTGCAAAGCAAAGCTGATTTCATGTGACTTCTTTTTATGCCCTCGCTAATACATTTCTAAACTTTTGGCTGGATGTTTTTAATAAAAAATAATTTCGAAAGTTGATTTTTGTCTTTGAAAAGGATAATTCAAATTTGGCCCTTCCTAATCACTGACGTTGTCAGGATATATTTCAATGCGGGATGAGGACACAGAATATACTATCTCAGCCCAAGAGAGTAAATAATATACTTATAAGCTCTTAAGAAAGCTACATCTAAATATGGACAAAGGCGCAAAACACATTCCGACACTAGCCAAATTACATTGTTTTCACACTTATGTTGAACTGCATTTTCGGAGAAAAGTTGGGAGCAGTAAATGTCCATAAATCTAAGTAAAATGGTTTGATTCGATTTTTCTATACCAAAATACAACTTTTTAACCATGTTTCCTTTCTTGAACTCAAAATTTATTAACATTCGACCCACCCTAATATATATAATTATTGATAATCAGTATGGTTAAAAGTAAATTAGAAATGTGTGATCTGAATGGAAAATATTTTGTTTGATCGAGTGTTGCTGAGGAGGGTCTGGCCTTGTGCGATGGAAGGAGAGATGTAATTAAAGTATTAATTATCTTTAACTTTAGGAAATGCAGGAAGAGGAATCACTAAAAGAATGTCTTAACACCATGAAAGAGATGAGAAAAAAAATGAAGGCAATGGAGAAAAGAATTTTCGATCTGGAACCAGAGAATTGGGTGGTCAAAAGACGATTTGAAAAAATGGAAATTCTTCTTTTCAGATATGAAGCCGAGGTAGTTCTATGGCGAATGAAACTACAGGAGCAGGAAGACGAAACTATGGAGGAGGGAGAAATGAATAACTTGGACTAAAACTGTGAGAATTAATAAAAATATTAATGAAAAGAAATAACCCTTTTTAAATGTTCGTCCTTGAAATAGTAATGGTGAAAACTAAAACTAAAATAAGGCAAATTTATTATAAATAACACCATAAATAAGAATTAGGTGAATCAAAGTCAATCATCGTCATCCAAAATAATAAAACTTTGGACGACGAAGTCGTCCCGAACTCCGTGGGGAGGGTCATTTTCAAATAGGAGAGTTTTCGCAAAGCCTTCCATAACTCCAAAGGTTCTTTTGAGGCCCCGACGTCGCGGAAGGGCGACCGGCAACCAAACCAATTCTTCGGACTTAGGAGCCTAAAATAACGAATATTATAAAATTTCAGTTGCTTAGTTGTAAGGGATATATGTAGTACAAGTATCATAAGTCTACAGTGTAATATCGTTTCTATAAATAAATGGGCAATGCGTAAAGTGATATATAGGTGATTTAATAAATGCTATAATGGAAAATAGATAAGATTAAGTCAGTGAAATCTAATTTTGATATTAAATATTTTGTAATTCAAAATTATTTTTACAACTTCCAAAACAAAATTTCAAACAAATAAGTGCGATAGCACGTAATAAATTCATATTATCGATAAGTTCACGTGACAATCTTAGGAAAAGGTGGTTTTAATTAGGATTTCAAATATCACCATATTGTGAGCATCTTTTATGTTAGTTTCCTTCCATTTTCGGGTTTTCTATTAAGAAAAGTGTATAATAATAATGATAATATAATAATGTATAGTATAATATATATAATAATAACGTAAATAGTATAAAATATGATATAATAAATAATAATAATAATAATAATAATAATAATAATAATAATAATAATAATAATAATAATAATAATAATAATAATAATAATAATAAAAGTAATAGTAGTAATAATGATATTAATATTAATAATAATAAAATTACGCACTTACATCCATCGAGTATAAATTTTCAGACAAGAAATGAATAATGGCTAGGTTGTGCCTTATATAGCCAGTTCGATTAATTATATCAATGTTGATAATTTGAGTTTGGAACTCAGATCAATGTTGATTTTTGGATAATTTGAGTTCAATAAACTATATTTATTTAAATAAATTGACATTATTTGCCAAAGTTTTTATCAGTAAAATCATTCATTTTTATTTATAATTTATCGGTTTTTTCATTTAAAAATTTCAAATATCTTCATATCACTTTTTTCCCATTTTGTCGAAATGATAGTCAATTGAAATTAGTTTGTTAAAATGCTATTATTAAATTAAAAGTTTTCTATTTTCAAATTTAATTGATTAAATGAAAGCATTTGTTGAAATTTTCGGTGTAAAATTATGTGATAAAATTCGATTATTTAGTGTTTTTATTTAATTACAGAAACATTTACGTTAATTGATATTGTATTCATTAAACAACTTGACTATTTGTAAACGTTTTAAAATTGAAAATAAATTCCAAAATTATTATAGAATTTATTTACACATGAAAATTATTTAAGGACTAGTAAAAGGTATTTGTAAATTAAAATTTGCGTAAGATAAGATATTTTAGACGAAGTATCCACAGATATTTCGAAACAAATTAATTAATTTCACACTTAATTTAGACAAAAAAATTTAATTAATTCAGTATTATGTCTATTATATCTATAATTAATTTTCATTTAAAATTTAATTACTATAATTTAATTTACTTTAATGGAAAAATAATGTTTAATTTAAATTTATAGAAGAATTGGCCAAAATTTGATTTTAATCTATTTCTTCAATTAAAAAACTATCAACTTGTATTTCGAGGACGAAATTTTTTTAAGGGGGGAGATATGTTGAGGTTGTCAAATTAAAATTATCTTAAATTAAATTAGAATTAATTTGATTCAAAAGAACATTGAAGTGGAACGAAAGAGAATCGCAATCAAGCAGAGAATTGAAGTTAAAGAAAGACATAAGGAAAACAGAACGAGAAAAAGGTGTAAGCAGATACGGAATGGAGAAAAAGTGCAAATCGGAGAAATTGGAATAAATTGAAAAGTTAATAAAATCGAAGCTGGAAAACGGAATAGGTGTAGATCAGGGATTGGCGAAGAAGATAGCGAGCAAGAAATTGTCAGAAAATGTCTTGAAAGGGTTGAAAATAGGTAAAAAGGTTAAAACAGAAATCATTAATTAATTAATTAATTGGCTAATGGAAAACCCGGTCTAATGGGAAGTCCGAGCCAATGAAGAACCCGAGAGATGAAGAAAACTCGAGCACGATTATTAGGGAAAATAAACAAACTGAACGTTGGAGAACGATTATCAAAACAAACAAAACGACTTTTGGAGTGACATTATCTTAACAACCGAGCGCGGCAATCGAGAAAAATAAACAGTAACTTTTAGAGAACTATTATGGAATCAACAGGATAAGTGAGGGTAAATAAAAAAAGATCAGAAATAACATGAAGGAACGGTAGAAGTGATTAATTACAGTTATTTTATCATAATATCAAAGAAAGCCGCTGGTAATCAAAATGATTATTGGAGTATATAAGGAGACTCCAAATTCAGAAAATTTGGCGTTAGCCTTAGGTAGGGAAGAAGAAATCGACAATAGGTTTTGGAGATTGTTAGAAGGGGTGAGATTGAAGAGACGTGGAAAATTAAGGAATCAAAGAAGTCAGATCAAGGAAATTAAAGGGTATCAAAAGTGAATCAAAGAGTTGAGTGAATTAAATTCAAAACAGTCAAACAAATCGAATCAAAGACAAGGAGTCGAATAAAGGAATTAAAAGGTGATAGTTACTTTCAAGATCGCACAGGGTCGAGACTTCCGAGGTGGGGCTTGATCGAATAGATAAAAAGTTTGATTATTAAATTATTGTATGAAATTTGTTGTGATTGAGAATTGTAAAGTGTAATAACAAATATACGTTGAGAAATCGGAGTTTATTGATTTGTCTGAACACGAGGAGTCAGAGTAACCAACGATCAATCTTTTGTTATTATAAAACCCAACAAACAATATATTAAAGAAACCGGAACTATTTTCTTCAGAATACACCACATTGTTGGCAAAGTTTATATACAGCATAGTAGAAAAGCAGTGGAAAGAAGTGACCAAATGGGATGTGATTGCGTTCCAGAAAAATCAAAATGACGGAGATATCGGCTATTAACTAAGTACGATTAATGATAACAGTGATGAACCTCAAGATGATGAAGATATATGAATATTTCGAGGGTTATAAAAATTTCCCAATTCCAAGTAAAATGGCAATAGTTTCAGTAGGTAAACGTGGCTAAAAAGCAGTTAATCAATTCCGAAAAGCAAACACATCACAACAAAAGGAATGTAACAACTTTCCCAGAAAAGTAAAACCAAATTCACACAATGTCGTTAAATAATAACACATTATATCAATAAGTATTTTGAAAACCAGCTTAATTATAATCAAATGTGCTAAAACATGTAAAAAACATTATCAGTCTTCAACAGCAGCATTTTCGTGGAGAAACTTAGAAAGAATATTAAAGTAGCCAATATTAAAGTAGTAGTAATTGGAAAAAAGAAGGGATTTGTTGTAGTTACTAAAATAGACTAATTTTAAAGTAATTTGGAGTACCAACTAATAAGTAGTATCAAGTTAATTTGTCTGAATTTTTCTGTATTCTTACCTCAGACGGATGAAATAAGCAATTTTTTGACAAATTATATCCATTTTAAAGTTTCGTAAGACTTTTATAGGAATAATTTCTTTTTCTTGAAAATATCATAACATAAAGTTTCTCTATTCCGCCATATCCACACCCAAATTTGACAGGATATAAATATTTATGGAATAAATTATCAACATGTTCAACATTCATTATTTTCGAATTAACAATATAAACATCCTTAAATAAAAAATTACATCCAAATATTTATTTTAAAACTACAATCTACGACCTCTTCGACCTCCCTTTCTTCTGGTTGTATCATGAGGAATAGGAGTCACATCTTCTATTCTTCCAATTTTCATACCACTTCTTGCAAGAGCACGAAGGGCAGATTGTGCAGCTGGGCTTGGTGTTCTGGATTTAGTACCACCTGTAGCGCGAACTCTCACATGAACAGCAGTTATTCCTAACAGTTTGCATCGCTCAGCAACGTCTTGAGCCGCAAGCATCGCAGCATAAGGAGAACTTTCATCTCTGTCTGCTTTGACTTTCATACCTCCCGTAACACGGACAAAGGTTTCTGCGCCAGTAACATCAGTAACATGAACGAAAGTATCATTGAAAGACGCAAATATATGACAAACACCGAAGACTTCTTCTCCCTCAGTTACCTTTGGACCAAGCGAAACTTGCTCTTCGACTTTTTTCACATTCTTTCTTTTTGAAGCCATCTAAATTTTTTTAATATAAATAAAATATACAATTAAATAAATTACAATTTTTTAACTTACTATTTAAATTTGATTTCGTTAACAGCAAATAATAATTTAAACAATTGCTTATGTAACCGATTATTGAAATTTGTATATAATTATCTAATCACAGGAGTTAAGTAATAGGTTTCTTATAAATTATATACAATTTTAAAAAAATAGTTTTTAAATTAAATAAATTTTCAAACTTTCCAATTTGAAAAATGAAATGGATGATTCAGAATTCGTATATTACGAATTTTTATTTTAAATTATACTGGTTTCTAATTTTTAAGTATTCAATTTTTTTTGAAAATTATTATATAATATTTCATAACATTTAAAATAATATAAACGCTATAAAATTTTAATTTCGAAAATTCGAGTAAGGAAATTTTAATACAGAAAAAAAAACAATTTACTATGCATCCGATTTCACTCATAAGTATATGAGATTATATATAAATCGAAATTCATTTTGATAATGTACATCACTACACTGAACAAAATCTAAAATAATGCTAGGCAATACTGCAAGTGATATGTCTAAGCAAGATATAGTTGGCACAAAATAATTTTTATTTAATTATTTATTGCTGGATTCGGATAGGGAAACAAGTTTTTAATTGGGATTTTGTTTCATTTTCCACCCCGGAACCGCATAATTCAATTTGTCCGATGATACCCGCCACTAAATGATGTTAGTACTATACCAAGAAGATTAATGTTTAAACAAAGGTGAGTTGGGTATGCCTTTTTTTGGGCAAAAACTGACATTTAATTCTATCTTGTTCATCCAACACGATAAATTCAAGCCTATGTTGAGCTAGAGCCAAAAAATTGAGAGCTTGTTTTAAGGAATCGGAAATACATAGCATAAAAACCGCACCAAGTTGAATTAAAATCTATGAATATACACTAAATAATACAAAGTAAAGTACACAAAACCTTGAGAATATATAACACACGTATAATAAAATTGAGGAACGCAAGAAGTTGCAATCACTAACACAGTTAAGAGAGAAATAACGTATTTGAAAAATTTGCCAACTCGAAAATAAAAAAATAATAAATAAAATAAATAATTAATAATATAAAAGATTAAGAATATTTGATCGTATTTACATACGAAGGACCATAATCAAATTAATTAGGAATGTTATGGCTCGTATTTACATATTAAGGCAAGGATACAGAATTTAAGAAAAAGAACAAGAACAATTTATTTTAAAAAAAATAAATAAAAAATAAAAAAAATTTTTTCAATTGTTACAATAAATCAATTAAATATGAAATGCCTGCACTCGTGTATGCAAAGTAAAAATGCATAGTAAATCAAAATGGCTCTCGGTTTTCGGTTCTTGTGAATTTTATGCATTTATGGTAAATTTATTTTATATGAAATAATTTTTAATCATGAATTATTTTTTAAGTTAATAAATTTTAACATTCGATTTAATTTTTTGTTGTTGTTCTTTTTTATTAAAATTACTTCTGAGTTTAAATTTAAATTAGTATTGAGTAAATTGATACATATGGTGCCGTTGAAGTCTTTCTTAGTCATGGACAAGGGAGTACTACATGACTTCATATCCTATGGGTTAGGTGGAGATTCAATCACCCAGTAGATTAGATTCACCATAGAGCTCGGTAGAGCAGTGTTTCTTAACCACATTGAAAGAATCGCTCCATTTACCACAGTAAAATTATCTAGCGCCCCCTCTCACACAAAAAAAATCGAAATGTTAAAATTACACTCTTCTCTATGCAAGTATTTCATGCAATAGATTTTCTACAACAAAAAATATATAAGAAATATATATAAAACACATGTTTATAAACATTAAGCATATATTGTCATATAAACATTACATACAACAAAATCAATTACATTACAAAAATCAATGAGATCCTTGAGCCTCGTGTGAATACGCTATTTTCGTATTATTAAGTTCAAGCTTAGTTAAATACATTCTCAAATCTCCTCTCTGACTTATCTGTAATAATTTCGTAATTTTTTAATGTATGCGTTACTGCGCTAAAACCTTTTCTACTAAATACGATGAAGGAAAATGATGTGATGGGTAATTTTATCTCTTTTCACAGAAGAGGGTGTTGATAGTGAAAACGAACTCAGAAAACATCATAATCACATTGATTAAATATTATTTTAGCTTCACAATCATTTTGTAGCTCAATAAACTGCTCTTTTAAAATTTGGCTGACACTTTCTTCATCTGATAAAAATGGAATAATTATCCAATCCGGTGTTGAAAGTTCATGCAAGTCTTTGAATCGTATTATAATATCTTCAATAAGGGCTTCAATGTGGCTACAGTATATTTCCAAATCAGAATACTCGAGCATATCTTGCTTTAATTGTTGTAAAGAAGGAAACTGATGGAGTTCTCGCCGACAAAGAATATATTTATGTAATTTGAGTTTGTTGATAAAACTCAGTATAATTCCTTTGACTTTAACAAGGCTGATAAATTCTTGAAGCTTCAGGAGATTTTTATTTATCTTTCCGAATATATCCGAGAGATAGGCCATATCATTTCGTAGTAATTTTATTTCAATACATGTATTTATTGTCTGCATCCAAAAACTCCACGATTGTGTCAAATAGTGCATAAAATCTTTCTAAATTATTTCCCTTCGATAGCCATCTTACTTCTGTATGTAAGACAAGTCATTCGAATTTTTCATCATTTTCTTTACACAATTAATGGAATAATCTATCACTCAAGGGATGGGACTTTATTTTATTGATAACATTTATAAAAATACTCATTGATTTATCTAGTCTTCCAATAGGATGCTTTGCGACTAAATCTTGACGGTGAATAATGCAAACAATAAAACAATAAAAAAACATCAATAAAACAAACAATGGCATCAAACACATAAAACACTCCCCAAATACCCAACAACAACGAAAACACTTACACAATGGAAAACACTAGCTACTATTATAACCCAAATACCAGCACAAAAACACACACACCATTAATTCAATAATCAACCCTAAAACAAATATCCCAACTACTTCACAGACGATAATGGAACGCCGCAAAAATGGTTAGAATTCGCGAAACTAACCTTAACGCTATCTGGAGTCAAGTAAACAAAATCCCTATGCTCCAACATAATAGAGGCACTCCCAAGTAACAAACTAAACGAAATCGCCGATTAATTAGATGAAATATAAAAAGACGACGACCCTTTTACAAAACTGTACAATATACTCACCAACAAAAACAAAGTCAACAGAAAGCAAGTGCTCGAATCATGCCTCAACAATAAACAGTTAGGGGACAACTAGCCCATAGATTTCCTACGACAATTAAAACAAAAACTGCAGTATTTACAACCAAACATAACAAACTCCGGTTCAAACGAATTGGTGAAAGAATTCTTCATGTGCGCGATGCCATCGGAAATCAGACGCATTCTAGCCGCTAGTAGTAATGCTGATGTCGAAATACTTGCAGACATAGCTGGTAAAATTAACGAGGAAATTTAGCCTACAATTTGTAGTACTCAAAACAACAACAGGAATAAAACAAATTACAACAACCAGACAAACAACAAAAATACAGAATCAAATTCAAATTTAAATTCAAATTCAAGTTCAAATTCAAATTTAAATTCAAATTTAATTTTTAGCGATAGACCATTTGTTCGAATTTGATATTCTCTAGAATTATAAACTCAATCGGTGCCCATTCTTTTGCAACTGAAATAAGTTGTACATGGTGTGTGTTGCTTGAATGATTTTAGAAGGGTTGAGACCTTTGTTAGGGTTCGTATAAAATAAGTCCAAATTAAGTTGGAATGTACAAAATATTAAATGTGCAAATCAATAAAATGCTAAAACATATAAAAATCCAAAATTAATTAAGAAATTGACAAAAAAACGAAATGATGTATTCAGTGGGAAATTGTTAAGTACGGATAGCGAATGTTGAGACGAACAAAAATATACTAATATGAAACCGATGTGGGGGGTCACCAAATAAAGATGTTCAATAAATAAAAATAAATAAATTATTAATTAGTTAATTAATCAAGGAAACCTGAGCCATGTAGAAAACCCAAACAGTAAACAAAAGTATAATGAAATTAGGCCTCCTTTCAAAATCAATAAAAGTGAATAGTTTTGAATTAGTGAAACGGGTTCTGTAAATAAAGACAAGAGGGCGCCAGTTCAATCATTTGTTTTTTCAAAATTTTGGTCGATTTTAATTCAATTATGAATAACAATATAAAAGTAAACAAAACTGTTAGGCAAATGTCAGTTGTTCAAATAGAAGAAACTACCCTATCGTGATTAAAAATCGGTTTAGAAGTATTTATTAAAATTGTTAAGAGAAAAATCATTGACAAATCTGATTGCCAAATCAATTGGTCATTGTAACATAATTATTTGTGTCGCTGTAAATTGATAATTACTTGTGTCAATCAATAAAGTTTATATTGTCTGGTATTTATATTATTGGTATATTGGTATTGTTTATATTATTGGTATTTTTACGTTATTTTTATTTTTATTGTTTATTATTATTATTATTATTATTATTATTATTATTATTATTATTATTATTTTATTGTTATTATTAAAATTAAAATTACAAATATAAAATCAATAGCCAAGAATTGGCAAGGAAAATAAAAAATATATTTAAAAATAACGATTGGAAATAAAAATAAAAGAATAACGAAGAACAGAATATTTGAAGTAATTACTACGTCCCAAAATGATAAGGTCGTATGCTGTATAAATTTGAAGGTTTCTATAATTTTATTTTGTAAATAAAAGTTTTGAGAAATTAATAGATAAGTTATTTATTTTTTAAAATTTTTATTCTTACTGTCAAACAAAATTGCCGGTTATATTATTATTGTATAATATTTTGCACACACAAAAACAGTCACCCCAGCTGTCCCACTGCAATTTTTAAAGGAGACTCGACTGGGTTCAAAAGATGTCTCTAACATAGAATACATAGGCACGATTTGGAGCGAGATCAATAATTGATAATATTTAATTTCACCGACAACCCTAACAAATTAAATTATTATTATTATTATTAGTATAATTTCATAAATAAATATTTATTAAAAAGCTTGACTATGAATCAATAAATATATCGATGTTTATCGAAATATATCGATGCACATGTGTTAACAAATAAACTACTATCATAAAATTAGTTTTTGTTACAACAACTGCTCTAAAACCGTGATCAGTAACGACGTAACATTTGAATATGTCATTCTGGTTATCATTTCTATGTTAACTATGATATTTTGATCAAAGTCAGAATTAAATTTGATACAGTTACTACTCGCATAAACATCTGTATGTTGTAATACCGAGATTGAAAGATCCCTCAACATTGTTTATCGTTACCAATGATTACAAGAGACTAAAAATACTGTATATACTATATAGCCTAGTATTGAAATAAATTTTTAATAACAGAATAAATGAAATTAATTATAATGAGTTAAGAATGAGTTTGAATTTATTTCGAACGAAGACACGCAATAGAGCTAATTTAAATATAAAAAAAGACAAAATATTCACTGAATAATTTATTCTACACTCATCAATTATGAAAGCATAAAATTTCACTGATGTAATAATATACCCCTATGTGCCTTTGATTTGGCCTCTCGCATATAATCAGATACTGCAGCAATTATTGTGCAAGGTTAGTAAAATCACTATAAACAATAAATAGATTATATATCATATTGTGTTATTATTGTTTTCATGTTTTTTGCAAAAATAGACAGGCTCAATTTTAAAATAAGTATCTCAATTATCATACCAGTTTTTTTATTTCATATTTATTTCGTAAAATCTTGAAATGAAAACGTTTACTATTAAACTTTATTATAAATTAAATACGCCATTCAATGATTCAAATATTTTTAAACATTCGGGTTTTTTTGGGATTATTTATTTTATAAAAGATGAAAATTTTGTTTAAAAAGTTATTTTCTGGACTGTTTGGCAAAATGGGATCCTCTAATAACTGCAATATTCATATCAAACAAATCGACTAGAAAAAAGTAACGGAGGGGTGAGTGATCCATCAATGGTGGTCAGATAAGTGCGCACAAGACAAATGCTCCCAAGAGAAATTCGCACAAGACATATCCTCACAGTGACAGATGCTCACATAGACAAATTCGCAGAAAAAGAAAATATGGATTTAAAGTAAATAGTTTTAAATTAAAATTGCATACATTTATAATAATAATTAAATAATAAATATGTACAAAAGAAATTTTTATTTATTGCATATATTGTCACATTAATTAAATATAAAATAATTGAAAACGCCAAAAATTAACAGACCGCCATTGATAGCAGGTATGTTTCTTGTCTCCCGTTTTTGCTTAATCATTTTGTGTGCAGTTTACTTCAATTCAAATAACAGTAAAAATATAGCTAGATTATGACCAAGAAATTAATTGAAAATATTGACCAAAAAGAAATATAAACTCACTACTTACTTATTGCCAATTAACCATTCGCCTATTTTGTGCATTTATCTAGTTTGTGCGCATTTGTCTATGTGAGCATTTGTCACCGTCGCACCTGTCACTGTGTCGTTATGACTTGTGAGCATTTGTCTTGAGCATTTGTCTTGTGCGCACTTGCCATTTAACCCCATCAATAAATGAAAATAACTATTAATTTTTCAATGAACATCAATTTAGATGAAAGATCCAATAAAGATACATGGTTTGAAGAGATTATAGTTATATTTCAAAAGACTCAAATATAATGTCCACTGATTTAACCATTAGACCAACTTCAATCGAATTAGAGAATAGCTTATCATTTGCATCACTTATTTATGGCCCAAGGATTGAAAAGCAGTAAACGATTTATTAATTATAAATAAATTTTATAAAATCTAAATATTTAAATTGTATTTGTTTGTATAAGAAAATTAAGAACATATAATAAAGTATTTTCGGTTCCGATTTGTCCCGAATCCCGAAGCTGATGATAATAGTCTCGGGTTTTCAAGACACTAGTTGTAACAAATAATTAGAATTGAAAAATATTTTTGCTTTTTTCTCACACAGAACTATTCAACTACATAATGGTTATGTTATGCCAGTAAATGTTTTAGCTTATATCCTTCAGTTACTTAAAGTTTCGGTGCGGTCGATCACATTAAATTGGATCTGTTCATATGAATTGAATCAATTCATTAATTAATGGACACATTGTCTAATAATTCACTTTTATTAAAAGCGGCAAAAATAAAAGTTAATATATTCATAAATTTCATTTTAACAAATATTTAGCACTAAATAAAAGATTCAAAACTTCTACAGTTATATAATCAAGAGATTTGGAACCAGAACCGGTTCTAGCAGTTCCTGTGAATCAGCAAGATGCAAATTTTGCAGCTGCAAAAAAGTGAAATAATTTTTAAGTTGGAGCATGTGGCGTATTTCAGTTTCAGGAATACAGTAATACCTCGTACAACGCTCTATATGCGTTCCTGGAAATTGAGCGTAATAGAAAACAGCGCTATAGAAGGCAAGAAACTAACTTTAAACTTTAGGGGTTACGTTACTTCTGTTTTAAATAAATACCATTTTTTTCATTTTTTATTATTTTTAATTCATTTCTAATCAATAAATTGAAGGTACATACATTTAATTCAGTTCAATATATACTTAAAAATAAAAATATTCGATGTAGCGTTGAGAAAAAATTGTAAGGATTAAAAAATGAAAATATTTATTATAAATTATTGTTTGGCTGGAAGGTGCTGATGCCGGTGTTCCTTTTTGGAGTTGATGTAGTTGGTTATTGAATTGTTTGTTGATTGAAATTTTCTAATCTGCCATTTTCTAAATATTTAAACAAAGTTTTTCTAAAAAATTTAATTAATTTATTGATAAATTAATTAAATATTTTGTATTGCGCAGGCACTAAGTTTGATACTTCTTCAATAAATAAGTTTTCATTATGTAAATAAAATTCATATGTATGTATCAAAAACATAAAATAATAACATGATGAAATTCCAAATAGAAAAATTAAATTAAATTCTACAAATTCCGTAAGAAAAACTGGTCTAATTTAGACTGTTGCCGATTCGATTATTTCTCTTTTAAAATTTCAGTGTACGGAGTTAGACTTTTTGAAACAACTCTCTTAATAAAACCAGTGCGTTCAGAATCAGGGTCATTGTCAGTTAGAACATTTAAAGCTTTGACAATTATTTCTAAATTTTCTTGTAAAACATTTTTTGTCAATTTCTTTGGTGGCTCTACATTTTCATCATCTTCACTTTCGTGGTTTTGGTATGATTCGTCTCCAATTTCGATTAAATCTTCATTGGAAAGGCTTGCATCATGCAAATTGATTATCTCTTCTACGTCTTCGTTCATTAGATCGTCGAATCCCACATCATGTGCAATTTACACTGTTTCCACGATATTGGAGTGTAAGTTATCGGGCACAGAATTTTCATTTTCTTTAAGAAAAATTTATTCCAAACACATCGCATGGAATCATTTGTAACTTCATTCCAGGAGTCTCTAATAGTTTTAATCGCCATTATGATATTGAAACTTTTCCAAAATTTCAAAATTGTTTCTTTTTGTACATCAAATGCATGTAAAAGTTGCTTGAATGTACGCCAAAGGTAATAGGCTTTAAAATTTGCTATAACTCCTTGGTCCATCGGTTGAATCAAAGAAGTCGTATTCGGAGGTAAATAAATAACCTCCATAGGTATGGTTTGTGAAAGCGCAGCTATATTTTTTGAATGCCCAGGTGCATTGTCAATTATAAGAAGAGCTCTGGATTCCAGTTTCTTACTCTCGCAATAATATTTTACTGCCAGGCAGAAATATTTCACAAACCATAGCTCAAAAATAGCAGCAGTTACCCAAGCCTTACGATCGAAATGACAGGTAAATTATCCTTGGTGTAACCCTTCATTGCCCGAGGATTTTCTGACTGATACAGCAACAACGGTTTCAATTTAAAATCGGCTGAAGCGTTCCCACCTAATAAAAGGGTATGCCTATCTTTGGCCGCTTTAAATCCAGGAGATCGCTTCTCTTCTTTAGAAATAAACGTTTTGAAAGGCATTCTTTTCCAAAATAACCATGAATCATCTACGTTGAATATTAATTTGGGGGATATTTTTTCTCCGCTATCAACGATTTTAAAGATTTAGTAAAATCTTTCACGGCACCTACATCGGCGATAGCAGCTTCTCCACAAATTTTTATGTTGTGATTTTTTCATATCAAAAAATATTTTTTGAACGTTGTAAGAGGGAGCGTTATACGATGTATTACTGTATACTATATTAGTTTCTATTATACTTAAATTTTGGGTATCCATTAAAACTAAATCAATAACAAAGTTTTATTTCAAAACAATTCAAAATTTTTAATTCTGTATTATCAAAACAAACATTCCATATTTTGAAACGTTTTTTAATTCAGCTAATAATTTTAAAAATCACAAATTTAAAAATACAATCTAATTTAATAAATCGATAATTCCTCAATTATTATTTTTTAAATCATTCTTAAATTTTAAAATAAATAAAAAAAAGAAAAATGGTATTTTATTTGTTGATTTTTCCTTCATAATTTTTATAAATATTCTGTTTGAAATTTTCACATTTTAAAATTACATTCTACTTTTAATTTTTATAATTATAAATCCTCGCATACGACATGGATAAGTTAACAACATTTGTAGTAGAATGTTATATTTTTATCATAATTAAGAGTCAAAACCGAATCTCAATTAGGTTTTGTTTTTACTCCCGTTATGGTGCCATTAACGTCAGGAAATAAAATTCTTTGAAAATTAAAAAATTAATTGCCTAAAGTTATCAAATTACTATCTAACGGATTTCATCTGAAATTTCACCCAGATCTGCAGGAAATAATTAAAAAAACAATATCTAGCTACAGTTTTCAAACAATAGAAGTATTACGAAAAATTTCCTAAGGTAGAATTCCTCACAAACCTCCAAAAGAAAATTCCTCAGAAAACATTCTATCCCACTATAAGGTTTTTTTATTTTTTATAAATAAAGTTTGTAGTTCCATTTTATTGTTATTATTATTTAGTTAAATTATATAAATTTTATTCAAACTTACATACATTCACCCCAGCTGTCCCGAGACAGTTTATTTACAGGTGACTCGGCTGGGCTCTTCAAATTTCTCTACATAAATACTCATTTACAAACATAAATAAATATATTCTATACAAGCAGTTATAATTAGGTATATACACTCAATACCACTTACCCCATCAGCAGAGCGTACGAACGTATTATCAAACTAACAACAACATTATTATCTACCAAATTCATAACTTATAATTATATTAAAGGAGCAGAATTCGCAAATTCTAAACAGAAATTGTAAATTTTGTTTGAAAAAACCTTTATTTTTTTGTTAAAACTGACAAAAAAATTAAATATTTTCCGCTCTAGAAAAGTCCCACCGTTACCTATACGTAGAACCCGGCCTGACTAAAACCCAGAAACATTAAAATTTTTCTTAGATTATTGTCATTTATTCATTTAATTGTGGTCCTCATTACTGGATGTTTTTCAATATTATTTTTTATTCTGATTGCATTCGCTGCCACTAGATGCAATCAGAATGCGGTAATCTTGAATTACGTTGCACACACATGTATGAGTGTATGCAATTTTTTATATTTATTTTAATTGATTTAAATAATCAATTTATTTAATTAATCTTATTTTTAACAATTTAATTTTATAAATTTTATAATTTTATAATTTTAACTAATTTCGTAACCGAACTTTCACTATCTCACGTGTCTGAACTTATAAATTTTTTAATGTTATTCTTGAAAATTGTATAATAATTACAATTTTTTATATATATAATATTTTTACACACACAATTTTTTTTGTTTTTAATGATTAAAAAATATGTACAGTCTTTTTCAAGTGAACTTTTCAAAAATCACTTGGAAGAAAGGCTGTGGCGAAAATTCGTGAAGATCCTAAAAAAGCATCGATATCTTTACTGATTCATAATCAATTTTTTAATAAACACAATGTCAATTTAAAAGAAATCAGAGGTGAAAATTGAAAAAAGTTCTTGTAACATTTTTATTTTCTTTATATTTCCATATTACGATAAATTTATATACGTTTAATTTCTTTCTACTGTATCAATCGGTAGAAAGCTGCTTTGGCGAGTTTTTCCAAAGCTTACCGTGGTCAAAAATGGAAGTATATACTATTTTCTAATGATTAAAATAATCGTTTCTCGCATTTGGCAAACAAGATTTAGAAATCTTTCTCATCATCAGATCACCAGATCAACCCCCATCAGAAAACACGGAACGCATGAGGATTAATGTACTATAGATCAGGGCTTCTTAAACTATGGGTCGCGACCCCATTCGGGGTCACCTAGCGAATATTTGGGGTCGTGAAATTTTTATATATAATACATAAAACTGCATAATTGTCGTATGTTTTCCTACTCATTGGGCAAATGGAAATTTGTCCGTAGTGACCAACTTTGAAACGTCAGTTTTTTGATATGTATTTATATTATTACTTAATTAATAAATCTTCATAAAAAATTTATATATCTTTATTTTAAATTATAAGGGGTCGCAAAAAAGGTTTACAATCATAAATGGGGTCGTGAATGAAAAGGTTTAATAAGCACTGCTATAGATGGTCAATTCTGAGTTTAATTATGTATTGCGTATGTGTGCGCATTGAGTATTTCTTGTAATTTTTCTTTTGGGTTGCGCACACAGATGCGAGGCAAGTTATTTTTGGATTTGATATTTTGTAAGTAATTGATTTATTTTTTGTTCTAAAGTCATTCTTGTTTTAAAAAGGAGTTTTCGCGAATTTTTGGAAAATGAAGATTTTTAAAAAAACTTTCGTTTTTCATTAGTAAATGGTGTAACTTAAAGAATGGGTAATATTGTTGGGTTTTATGATACTAAAAAATCGACTGTTGGTGTTACTCTGACTCCACGTGTCCCAAAAATTGATTGAACTTCGCCCTGAAAAGTCTCGACCTTGTGCGATTTAAAAATAATTTTCACCTTTTTATTTGATATTCCGCTCTTTGATCCGAACTCCTTTAATACTCCTTTTTCTAACTCTTCAGTTCCTCTTATAATTTCTTTTTCAGTTCCTGACTTTGTTCCTCAAATTCCTATTGTATGTTTCTTCTTCCCTACCTGATGCTACTGCCGATTATCTGAATTTGGAGTTTCCTTATATACTCCAATAATCGTTGTAATTGCCCCATTTTTGACCAAATTGATTTTGATTTCCTTAGTTATTATTCTCTAATTAGTTATTTCTGTTGACCCTCTTCGTAATTCCCCTTCTTTTGTTTACCCTCGTTTATCCAACTGTTTGGATAATTGCCCTTTAAATTCCCAGTTCGTTTATTCTCTTCAAATTGCCACGCTCGGGTTTTCTTCATCGCTCGGGATCTCCATTGGCCCGGACTTCCCATTAGCTCGGGTTTCCCATTAGCCAATTAATTAATTAATTAATATTTTGTGTTTTTCCATATTTGCCTGTTTTTCGACCCTTTCTAAACATTTTCTAACAATTTCTTGCTGACTATCTTCTTCATCATTCCCTAATCTAACCCTCTCCCGTTTTCCAGCTTCAATGTGGATAACATTTCACTTTAATGCACTTCCTCAGGTTTGCGCATTTTTCCATTTCGTGGCTGATTGTACCCTTTTATAGTTCTGTTTTAATCATATCTTTCTTTGCTATTACTTCTCTGCTTAACCGCCATTCTTTTTCGTTCAATTTCGGTTTTCTTTTTATTCAGAACTATTCAATTTGATATAATTTAATAATTTATTTTAATAACCTCAACAATATCTATTGGATATGAATTCATAAGTGTTGACAATCATAGTAGCTCTAAGGGTATCTTTGTTTATGTTAAGTCTATTTTATCTCATCGAGAAGTTCTTTTCATTATTTCCAAAGCGGACAGAGGGTCAATGACTCAAATTATGTTGGAGACATTTAATGCACCAATGAAAATTTTGATGAGTATGAAAATTCAAAAGTTGATAATTATGACAATGAAAATATTTACGGGAATAACAATTATGTATGTTTCAATTCAAGCAGTGATCCTATATCACACACTATGGCAATTTATAAAACTTTATCAATTGATTCGACAGTGTATCCTGGTTTTGCCGTTCGAATGCACATCTCAACTCCATTTCAAATTAGTATGAGAATTTACCAACTTCATACATCCATAATGCCCTGGAACTAATACAAACTATATACAATGAATGCTCAAAATATTATGAATACGAAGGAAACAAAACAGATAACATAAAAATAAATAATGGAGTTCGACAAGGATGCCCCATGTCCATGAGCCTTTTTTACCTGGCAATTGATTTTTTAATCAAATACATATTAAACAAACATCCATTTATAATTAACGGATATAATGTCAGCATTATAGATTTTGCTGATGACCTTGTACTCCTGTCAGACTCAAGACAAAACATAGAAAACCTGTTAAGGGACCTAATAAAACATACAGAAATAGCAGGACTAGTATTCTTGCCCAAGTAAATAAGGATATTTTAGACCAAATAAAAACTATAAGGATAAAATACTAATAATATATAATGTAAAACCTACAGTTGACTAGAATAACCTGTTTAGATACCTAGACATTAACTTCCGAGAAAAGGAACTTACAATATTGACGACATATTAAATAAGGCAATAGCAGACACAACGAAACTTTTTGAATCCGACTTACATCCTGCACAGATAATAAACGCATATAAAACACTTATACATTTCCGATTAATATTCCCCTTTAGGATTTTCACAATTAACCACATGATACTAGAAACTAGATAATGACCGTAGAAAGACTGTGCAGGAAAGAGAAAAGCAGTTAAGATTTGACCCAAAAAAAACTGATAAAACAAATACTACAAGACATACACCAAAATATTAATAATGATTTCTTTCACACTTACTGCGAATTAGGAGGATTAGGGATCGTAGTCAGCATTGCCTAATACCTAATATATAGTTGCTCGCTACAATAATCAGAACTTTGCGATCAGATATCGTCCGTCTAGCAATAATTGGACGATCACATGTGCTATCCACCCAAATACGGTTGCATTCTTTTGGAGGTACGTCTCAAAGGTAAATCCATTTTTCATCGATCATAGTGATCTTTTCTTTAGCCCTTCTTACCGAATAAACATTCAACATTTCTTGACAGCAAGTGATTCTAATTCTCTTGTTATTATCAGTCAAAATGTGACCAATCTTCTTCAATCATTCCACACACAATTATGACATTCTTTTCTGTAGTGCTCGTTCTTGGTCTTCCTGGACCTTCTTTTCCCTCAAAAAGTGTTCCCTGTTCTATTGCAAGAAAGCGACAAGAAAGCGATGGATTTCGGAAGCCGAAAAGTTACTTCGTGTTAAAGTTGCAACGAAGAAATTGCTTTACCTTCATCTTTCAGGTTAAATTATATAGCCAAGTCTAATCGATTTATTAAAACTTAAATATTTTATGCTAAAACATTTAACCAACTCTAATCTATTTGTTTTAATTTAAATCTTAAACTTTCCAGTCTTGTTAATGATCTGTCTTAGAAAATTTACCTAAGAAAGACCTCCCTAAGAAATTTTAACCTTGATCTTCAGATATTTTTTGTTTGATCAAAAGAAGTTTTTTTTACCGGCTCCATATATATATATATATATATCAAAAAATCTTCTTAAAAAGATTTTTTTTAATTAACGTTGCTAACGTTGTGGTTTTGAAATAAATTTGTTATTAGAATTTTCAATTATTTCGAACTATTTTGCATTACTATGAATCCTGTAATTATATCTATTTATTTTAAATCTCTTATAGACGTTTAAATCACTCGGAGTTCAGAGAAAAACGATAACGCTAATATGGTGACCACCTTATTACCTCATTTTGTAAAACAATCAAAAATATATGAATAGGGTCAAGATATTCAAAAATTTATCGAATAGATTGAACGTTTCTTGGACACTCAATATAGAAAAACGGTTGCAGAACAATTTTGTCAGAGCATTCATGTCTGGAAAGCCTACAAAAATTTATTATGAAATAAAATCCGAAGAGGAATACAAGAAAAAACCTTTGAAGACATTTTTCAAATCACCAACACTAATTGGAGATCTTCAGTAAGCTTTGAATTATTCCAAAGGACAAAAGAACATGAACGATTATTAGAAGGAGGTGGAGAAGTAAACAAAAGGTATATAAAAACGCTGGATGACAAAGAGATAAAATTTTACTTGAAAATTCAGTATTTGAAGTTTTAAGAAAAAATAAGAGCTAGAATAGAAAACATGAAGAATTAAACAAAATAAACCAGTTTGTTACAATGATAGACAAAAAATTGTATGCAAGAACATTTAAATATCAAAATAATCGAAATGCTGCTTGGAACAGGAATACTCAAGCAAATAGAAAATCATGTGGAGAGAGCCCAAAGAATAACAACTAGAATGTGTAATATATATCAATGAACCAACAGTATTACAATAATCAGAACGAAAATAGAAGACAGCATCAAGACGAAAAAGTAGAATAGTGAGAATTCAATCAAAGAAGAAATTAAAATGAGAGAGAATGCAAACGAAAACCGAAAGTATTAAGGTGCTGATCATGCAAGGAAATTGGTCATTCCAGACGCGAATGTCCAATGTGCACACTGCCAATAGACTAAAACACTTTAAATATCAATATTAAGTTGTGCTCAAAAAACGATTCGACAAACAAGTGACCGGGATGGTTGCAATTTGTATAGATTTTTTATAGAATGATCTATAAATTTTTAAAATTCATTGAGAAGATTTTAAGAAATTTAATTGAGTTTTTTAATTACTGAAAAAATATTTTCAATAAGAAATTATGGTTAATAATCCAGAATAATAATCCATTTCTGGTTATTGATCCAGAAAAATTACTTTGATTTTTAATCATGAAAAATATTTTTCATTTATATATTTCATTTAAGATTTTAAGCCTTTTAAAAATTACCCTAGATTTTTCAATTAAAAATAAATTTTTATGATTTTTATCGAGAAATAATACTTAGGGTATTTTCATTGAAAAATAATTTTTAGTCTTTTTTGGCGAGAAAAATATTTAGGTTTTTAAGGTAAATTTATTTTTAGGCTTTTTAATCGAAACTTAAAAACCCTCTGACTATAGTGTGAGTTGCAGATTGTTATTCAACCAAAAAATAATAATAATTATAAAAATAAATTAAATAAATTAATTTAAAAAAATTGATTAAAAAATCAATCACTTCATTAAAACAAAAAAAATAACCCACATCCCCTTAAAAAATTTATATGGAAAAGGGTGTTTAAAATTATTTTTCCAAGTCAAATATCCGACGCGACATAGTATTCAAGGTCCTCTATTTAATTAAAATCAATTTAGAATTTTTTGCAACAATATTTGATAATAAACTCCTCCGAACTAGTTCAAGTATTTGCTGACTTTTAAATGTGCAAAGCGCATGCGAGACAACCTTGCATAGAATTCTAGGAGATTCAGATCAGTTATAACACAACGGGTATAAAACATAAAATAATCTACGATATCTATGGAAATTGTAAAAAGTATCTTACGTATGGCGCGCAGTATTGTGGTGAAAATACGTTATTGTATTTATCAAAACTTTCATTGTTTCTTTTTTATGGATGTTGATAAATTGATACTAAAGTAAAATTATATTTTTTCATATTATTATTATTTAAAAATAATTTTATATAATATAAAAATGATTTGGTCAATCAAATTAAAATTCATTTATGAAATTAAAAAATAAACACAATAAATTAATTCATGAGGATATAATTTAAAACTAATAAGGTTTCCTATGAGAAACCATTAAATTTCCACCAAGCCTCGAATCCATAACCAATTATAAAATATAATTGTTCGAGCAATAATAAAAATAATAATAATAATATTAATATTTGAGATCATTAATTCTCGAAATGAAATCATCATTAGAATTAATGTTTGTCAAGGAAAAAAATAATTTTCATTTCGAACATCACATCGAGTTGTTCAAGTGGAAATTCGATACTGACAAGCCTAATAATTGTGTCAAAACGACTCAAGAAGATTGATGTTTGAATTTTATTGCTTTGGGATGATATTTCGTTTCAACAATCCAATCTCGGTCTCAGATATTATTAATATCGTGAAAGTTGTTTGGAAAACCTTTCCTTGAAATTACATTCTTTGGAATAATCTCCGATTGCATAATTTATTTCTTGATAGATATTAATGCTAAATTAATACCAATATACCAGAATTGTGGTTAATTAGGAGAATTTCGAATTCAATTGTATTTATATATGCGCATAATTTTAGGAAAATGTATTCATTCATATATTCCATTCATTGTTTCCTATTTGTAAAATGAGAGAATTTTTTCACAGGATCAAAGAGTATAACCAATTTCAATTAATTGCTTCATTAAGATATTTACATACATTACATTTTTGATATTATTGGAACAAAAAACAAATCGCAATCTGATTGGTTGGTTAAAATCTATTTAACGAAGACGAATATTCTCAGAATACTTAGTAAATCAATAGGAAACGTATAATATGAATAAAGTATGATAAGTCAACTTTGAGAAGATTTATATTTCATTTTTATAGATTTCTTTTTACGTCGGATTCTGTGTTATTCTAAGTTTCATTTCATTCATAGAAACAGTTCCGGGAAAAAGGTTATTATTTATGTTGCTATATTTCATTCACATATTTCATTCTAGAGAAGCGGTAAGTTTCAGAAATTTACCGACAGATGATATGCTAGAAAGTTACCTTTTGGAGCCGATGTTTAGAAGGTTAATTATACTTATAAATATCGGTTGATATTTTGAAATCTTAGACGACGAGCAGAACTTGATGGAGGATTCCTTTCACGGTATAATGCAGCACGAAACTACGCGAATTACAAGCTCGGTTAGTAAATCATTGTAATTATATATTTCATTTTTAATAATCTCGTTCAGCTCAACATTTGGCTAAACAATACGGAAAATAAAACCGGGAAACGTTTTTTTATTTTGATTTATGAATAAATAATTACTGATGACTTTAATTTCATTAGGATATGCGACTATAAATAATTTGTTAGATGCTTATTGAGAATTAAAATCAAATGTTCATTCATTCCATTGTTATAACTTTTAAAAATTAATAGACCAATCTTTGGTCTTGACAGTAATAATAATAATAATAATTTGTACCTCACATATAATATCTGATTGACAATAAATAATTCATTTAAACGATGAAGTTTGATAAGTCTTTGGTCTCACATAAGAAAAAACAATTTTTTTTTGAAAACTCTTTTTCGTTATTCAACATAGCTCAATACATTTCATCCAACAATTTTAAAGTTTTTTAATTTCATGAAAAAATATTATTTGTTGATGTCTACAAAATATGCACTTGTTTCCCATAATCAACAGTGATGTATATTGGAACTCCATGTGAAACACTTTGAAAAAGCTTTGAACATTACTCTGAATCATCAACTCGTTGTTGTTTTTGATCATTTGTTATTAAATACTCTACCCACTTTGCAATTTGTATTTCATTATGTTGGCGCTTAGGGCTTATTATCTAGATAAATTTATCATAAACTCTTTCCAAAACGTCTTCATGATTATTATCTTCCTACCATCCGTGTACCCATGGTAGCTACTATGCTGGTAATGTACACAGTGGCTTAAAACCAATAGCAAGATGAACTCTCTCTTTGGATGTACTCTCCATTCGTCCTCACCATCAGGTTCCTTGTTGCTGATAGAAGGGCTTAGGCTCTCTAATAACTATTTCCTAGGCTGTCCCAATTTTGAATTACGTTCTCATCATTCAAAATCATAACAACAGTCAACACCCACAATACATTTATTTTACTACACAAGCACTGGTCAGTTAAAAGGAAGCTTATATCTTATTATCTATTTCGACTCTAAAATTTCGATCATTCAGCTGGTCTAATATCTGTGCCATCACCTAAAGTGTTTCTTCATCATTGTATGCTTTTCGTAAAGGATGTTTCTCCAGTCTCCGACAACGACGCATGCGTCGTTACTTGGTTGGTTATGTCCGTTTGTGAGAAGTCGATGCTGTTAACTCCAGGATGACTTTTTTATTGCGGAGGACATCGGGAATTCGACTAACTAGTACGACGCTGATGTTCTCATTGATATTTTAATATAAAAAGAATTAGAAGGCAAAAACGAGATGAAAGGATAACTTATATTAAGGAGAGTAAAGTCTATGTAATATGCGATATATAGGGGCCGACAAAAAAAACTTCGTTTTTATCAGACAAAAAATATCTGAAGATCAAGGTTAAAATTTCTTAGGGAGGTCTTTCTTAGGTAAATTTTCTAAGACAGATCATTAACACGACTGGAAAGTTTAAGATTTAAATTGATTAGAGTTGGTTAAATGATTTAGCATAAAAGATGAAGGCAAAGCAATGTGACATAAATTTCTTCATTCCAACTTTAACAAGAAATAACTTTTCGGCTTCCGAAATTCACCGCTTTCTTGCCGAAAGTTGGGGTGCAGAGAACGTCGTTAGCCTTCGGAGATTACAGCAGATTACCAAAGAGTTCGCAGGAGAACAGCGAACATTTTTTTAGCAAAAGGAAGGTTCATGAAGACCAAGAACGAGCACTGCAGAAAAGAATATCATGATTGTGCGTGAAATGATTGAAAAAGATTGCCACTTAAGCTGTCCAGCCATTTCAAGAGTCACAGACATTGAAAAAATGAGTGCTCACCGCATGTTGAATCAAGAACTTGAAAAAAAGTAACTTTGCAGCAGATGGGTTCCTCACATTTTGACTGATAATAGACGGACAATATGTGATCGCAAAGTACTGATTATTGTTGCCAGAAACTATTCAAAATCACTCACGTATTCCGAACTTCTTCACGATGGTAAATCTATCAATGCTGAGAAATACCTATGGTGGGTTACTGATGATCAAATATTTTGCTCTTTAGTGCTGTTTCCAGCGTAACCCAGAATACAATTTATAGCTGACCACTTGATACCCGTTGAGCAATCAACGTTGGTACTGTATCAAGGGTTTGGGTACTAGCAAAAAGTGAGCACGTTTAACATACTATAATTGTCTAGCACCCACTGGGGTTCACGGACTACCGTTAGAAGGTTTATGTCCGCTTTACATGGTCCCTGTCGTCGGATAGTGCTCCCGATAACCTGTTAACGTGTCTTGTATTCTTCCACAGTGTCAGCTCACCCCACCATTCGTATAAATCATCATTATTCATGGGTCAATCTGTCCTACCTTCCCTGAAGATGGGCCAACTTTTCCGTCTTCGTTGGATCTCCTTGCGTCTGACATCTAAATGAGATTCGTTACCTAAAGTTGTCCATTGCCCTACTTAATTATGGTTTAAATGCTCATTGCGTCTGGTCCACTCTGTCAACCTATCCCGACAGGCTACTTAGACCGCCTTATCACACCATTCCACGAAAATTTGCAACTAGTCTAAATTTTAATCTTATATTAATTTAGCCTAAAACTAATATTCCATCGGAAAAATTAAAATTTTATAATAAATTAAAGTAATAAATCTTTAACCCAAATTAATAAATTAAGTTAGTGAAAAATTAAAATTTTATAATAAATTAAAGTAATAAATCTTTAACTTAAATTAATAAATTAAGTTATATTATTAAATATTTGTTTTAAATGATGACGTGATAGTCATTTACTTATCACCCCAAAGCGGTGAATTTAAATTTTTATATTTATTTAGGAATTAAATTTTTTAAGTAATTATGTATGAAATTGCCACTGTATGCGACCTCGCTGAGAAAGAAGCACTAGCATCGAACTTTGTTTTCGAAATGCTTGCCTCTTCCTTAGTTGCGACAGTCATCAGCGGCACGATCCACATTTCTACTCGTTCAGCTTGGTAATTTATATTGTTACATTTATTTTCACCAATTTTCAGGTACAAGTTAGCAGGAATTGTTCCCTTTTTAGGTTCTGGTCACTCGCTGTGGCTATTTTAGTAGAGTGTGGAGAGGCTTATTATTAAATATTCGAACGGAAAGTTTACAACTGAAATCGATTTTAAACCTGAAGTAGAAACCCTAGTCGGAGCACACGGGTATAAATTACTTAGTAAACTTTTCAGGAAAAGGTGAATTTCCATTCATTATTGGAATTCTATCGGCTCTCAAAACGAACAATTTGCACAATAAAAGTTCCTATTTTGTTTAGTTGTTTTTTCTTTTTATTCATTCATTCTTATGCTTTCTTATTCTATTTATAATAATAATAATAGCATTGATAGCAGTAATAATAATAATAGTAATAATAATCATAATGATGATAATAATAATCGTAGTAATAATAATAACACTAAGGGTAATAATGAGAATAATAATACATGCAAAATTATAAAAAAATTTTTTAGGATTATAGGACGACTAGAATTAACCTTAATTCTTGTTATTATACAACTTGGGGTCTTTATGGGGTAAGGTGGTCATATTTTTATAAGGTTATTTTATAAATCTATATATACATACACACATCCACACCTATATATATATATATATATATATATATATATATATATATATATATATATATATATATATATATATATATATATATATATATATATATATATACACACACATATATATGGATATAATTTAAATTAATAATATTGATGTCGTTTTCCGGGGGGGGGGTGTTACTAAAATAGATTTTAGTGATTTTCCGTAATTTTATTGGAAGATAAGGCCATTGAAGCTAAATTTAGAGATAGGGGAATCCCAAAATCAATAATTTGGTTTATAATTTTATTTTCATGAAATAAAGATAATTATTTTAATAATATAATAATAATAATAATAATGATAATAGTAATAATAATAATGATAATAATAATAATGACAAGAATAATACTAATAATGACAATAATAATAATAATAATAATAATAATAATAATAATAATAATAATAATAATAATAATAATAATAATAATAATAATAATAATAATAATAGTAATAATAATATTAATAATAACATTAATAACGGTAATAATAATAATAACCGTAAATTTATATATTTATAAGATTACCATTTATGGGGCATGGGTCATTTACGAAAACTCATGAATTTGTATTTTTAAATGAGATATAATGTAAATTGTCTATGACTATGATACAATTCAGTATCCCTACATAATAGTTAATGGCTACCTGATTTGAGGGGTTGATTAAATAAAAATTACAAGTTGTATCTTTAAAGGTAATATAAGTTGATTACATCTGAAAACAAATTAAACTAGCGCTTTTTGGCTATCATTAATGACTAAATGATCTGAGAGGGGTCATTTATAAAAATTTACCATTTACATTTTTAAATATAAGTTAAATATATATTGTGATAAGCCAGTTTAATATATTTGGGTAGTGGTTAATGACTATATGAAGTTGAGGGGTATCATTCATGAAAATTTACAATTTACATTTTTAAATATAAAATAAGTTAAATATATATTCTGATAAGCCAATTTAATATATTTAGGTAGTGGTTAATGACTATATGAAGTTGAGGGGGGTCATTCATAAAAATTTACAATTTACATTTTTAAATATAAAATAAGTTAAATATATATTCTGATAAGCCAATTTAATATATTTAGGTAGTGGTTAATGACTATATGAAGTTGAGGGGGGTCATTCATGAAAATTTACAATTTACATTTTTAAATATAAAATAAGTTAAATATATATTCTGATAAGCCAATTTAATATATTTAGGTAGTGGTTAATGACTATATGAAGTTGATGGGGGGTCATTCATAAAACTTTACAATTTACGTTTTTAAATATAAAATAAGTTAAATATATATTCTGATAAGCCAATTTAATATATTTAGGTAGTGGTTAATGACTATATGGTTTATTGGGGGTTTTTGATGACAAATTTTCCAACTATAATTTTGAAGGTAACCTAAATTAAGGATATATGTTAAATAGTCTAAATTATTGTATTAAGTGGTGGTTGATGATTATATGAATTAAAAGGGGGTCATAAAATTAAGAAATTATGTTTTTAAAGGAACTACAATTTGACCCTATATAAATGCGCCATAATCCAATATGCTCAAGCAATAATTAACGGTTTAAGTTATAATTTACAATGTAGGTAATTTATACTTCACAATTTATACTTGACGAAGGCTTTTAATTTATACTTGATATATAGATTAAAGTTACAATTTATCATTTATAAAATCATTGTAAATTTTCATAAGTACTCGCGTTCCTAATTCACATTTGAGGGACAAATTGGGTCATACGTAGTACTATTAATTCCGAAGTTATAACTGGCAATTGGATACATTATACTTTAAGCAGAAGGAGAGTATACGGTTCCGGTTCTTGGTCATAATATAAATTTATCCTTAATGATTTATATAAATTAGGTTTCCGGCTGTAGAAGAAATTTCTAAATAAATTCCTTTCATGATTGGCGATATTAGGTATTTATACATAATATAGAATTAAGTTTGACTAATTTTTACATTTTCCAATACTATATTTCATTTTTGTAGCCGGTAATAATTTATTGATAACGATTTACAATTGATGGAACGATTTTTAATGCCAAATTAATAACATTTGATGATTGATAATATGAGAGGTTAATTTTCTACCCCCAGACCTTACATTTCAAGATTGACTTGGGCATTAGCGATCTATATTTTAACCACGAGGTAAAGCTATATGGCGGTTACTGAGGATTTTATAATTAATGGGACTTATTCCGCATGTCGAACTTCTTTATGATATTATTACGGTTAGTTCCGAGAAAATCATTATGCGGTTACTAAAATTTTATCTACAAATGACGTCGACAAGCGTATAAGTAAAGTTGTTTTTAACTGACTACATTACTCGAATTGCAATTGTTGTTTTTAATTTAGGTCTGAGATCTACTCGATTATAATTCTAGTGTGACTTAGTGTACAGAATTTTTAGTGGTGATTTTAATTGTGTAATTGCATTCATAGTCGGGAAGAATGCTTGCTTACACGGCCTCACTGTGACCGCTACGACAAGTCGAATCACATCGCTGTCGACCTTTAATACATAATTATTGCCATAACAGATGGGTTTTATCGACATAACGCTATGGTTGAACCATAAAGTGCCCGACCTCTGATGACCGAACAAAAAGAAACCAACAATATTGATAAGTGCGTGCCAGGCAGTGGCCTACAATCATTGTGAACTGTGTACTCATCGATGATAAAGTGCATAGGTGCAGGGTTGGCTGGGATCTCGCTTCAAAATCAATGATAACCGACGATCTCACTCAAACCTACACTTCTATAGTTAAAAAGAAATAATGAAAGCAAGGTTTCGATAATAATAATTTATAATTCACAATGAAATCGTTCTTACCTACAATCTCAGAAAAAAATCAAAACCAAAAATTTGGCATAAGAGTAAAAATATTCATTTGCATTTTTTTTCCTTAAAAAGTGACGAAATGTGTTAGTTTATATAGCCTCTGTTTGACGTGTAAGTATACATGCGTGCATTGATGCAGTAAAACAAATTCAGATTATTTTAATTCTCGAACATTCGATTTTTAATTTTTATCGATTTTGATGGCGATTTTTCAGTAAGAATTTTTATTTTTATTTTTGAAATTTTATTTTCGAATTATTTTTTATTAAATTTGCCTCCATGATGGATTTCAGCATTTCCAGAACATTCCATGCTAAATTTAATCTATTTCTTATTTTTAAATTGTTTTTTTATGATTTCTTTTCTAAAATATTTATTTTTTAAACTAAAATATTTATTTTTAAACTAAAATATTTATTTTTATAAATTTTATTGGGTCGTTTGGCCGTCATGATGGATTTCGCCATTTTTATGAATTGTTCTGGATTTTTATTCAAAATATCGATATAATTTTCTTTACGTAAGATTTTATGAAGATTTTCTTTAATTTTCTTTTTTTTTAATTTTTACTAATCGCCTTTATTCGAATTTGTTTTTGTTGTTTATGTCTTTCGGTTATATTTGAGTAAGTTTTCGTGTAGTACTTCTTGCTCGTGTTTTATTTTATTTTTAATTCAGATGTTTTATTTTCGGGTATATTATCTCTCTATTATCATTGTTTACTTGGTGTTTTATATATTTTTATTTAAGTAAACTTAATGCTGGGTATGCGTGTTGTGTACTGACACATTTCGTCACATTCCTAACTTTGGGTTTAGAAATCAGTTCTAGCCCAACACCTACAATTTCTGCAGAATAGGATTTCAAACTTTTAAACAATACTATCTGCTTGGAAATGGTTATTTAGAATGACAATGCCAAACCTCACGTAGCACAGTTGATTCGACTTTGGCTTGAAGAACACCGTGTGTCTCTATTAAAGCTGCCGGCCTACTTACCCGACACAAACCTCATGGATCGCTTTTTCCTCAAGAATTACGAGTGGAATCAATGTGGAAGAAACTTCAGTAATTCAGGAGAGGTGAGCAACAATTTTTGTCAATATTTGAGGTCAACAACGGACGCCAAGCTCACAAGCGAGTTTCAAAATTTTACACGTCATCTTCAGAGTGTCATTGACGCCGATGGAGAGTATGTCTAGGCTCTAATATAGTTTACACTTTTAGTATACTTACACATGCAATTTTCACAAATAAATGTCTTGAATTATATTTTAGCCGGCCCCTAAATATATACATACTCTCAGCAGATTTTCAACATTCCACAAATTTTCAATACAGCATATTATAAATTAATTATTTTTTAAATTTCAGCTAACAGAAGTAATAATAATAAAGATTATAACTTTCGAACAAGCAAAATTAGTGATGTATTTCCTAGATGGTCGATATAATCCTAAATTAAAGTCAATCATAATTTGACTAATAGATTTTTCCAAATTAAATTAAGCATGATCAAGTATAGGTAGGATGTAGTACTTCAAATGTTTGGTGAATATAACAATTTGAATGTATGTCTGGAATGTGTGATGGGATGTAGAAATTTGGTTATTTGAATGTGAAAGGTGATCAACAAGTATATTGATGAAAGCGACGAGAAAAGTGTAAATGAAAAAATATTTTACTGTTATAAATTATAAAATTGGGCGCATGACAAAAGATACCATTGATAATTGATGTTCCTTGCATAGGTTTATCTGAAAGTAATGATCCTGTTTTTGATGTTTAAGTTAATATGTTGTCAAGTTCGGAAGGTGAAAAAATCAGATCTAAGCACACTGATTAAAAATATTGGCATTACCTAATTCTGAATGTTTCAGAAAATTCAAGAATAAAATCTTTAAACATATAAATAAGACTATATTTAGGATTCTTTCAACGTCTTACAAGGTTGGTAGCATGTTCACTAATAATTCTCCGATTCCAGTTAGTCTGTGTTCAGAACTCAAGTATCAATTGTCATGTAATGAGTGTAATGCCACATACATTGGAGAGATTGCGCGTCATATTTGCATCCGAGTTCTTGAGCATTACCAGCGGAATGGATTGGCCCATATTATTGATCATTCTAGAAAATGTACAAATAAAAAAATAATTATTGCTGACTTTAAGATCTTGTCGAAGAATTTGAGTAATTACTGGGAACGAGTAACGTGCGAGGCGTTGTTAATTAGATCTTTAATTCCTATAAATAATGTTCAAAGTGTCCAGTCTACAAGGATTTTGAATGTATTTAAATAATTTAACTTGTATATTTAATATTTGGGATGATGTTATTGTTTGTTATATTTTTTGTATGAAAACAATTTTTAAATTTAAATTTATTTTATTTTTTATACACCAAACGCCACTGAGATGCATTTCCTATAATATAACAAAAAAATCAATAATCTTACATTATAGAAACATACATACTTACTCTGATTTCACGTTGATGTTCTCATTTAGAGTGCAGTCAGATACATCCTATACTATAGAAATCTGAAAAGTGGAAGAAAAATTAAAAACTGCACACAAACATAAGACATACTAAAAAACACATACAAACTTTTGATTCATCGAAATGCACCGCTGAGATAAATTTCTATAATAATTCTATTTTAGACAATTTTTGGATAAAAAAAGATCGCTGAAAATTTTTAAAAATATATTTTTAATGAAATTTCAAGAGCAGATGAATTTTGTTCAATGTCTTTTCAATACATATTTGCTTTCCTAAAAGAAGCTCCTCATATTGAGCTCAGAAAAAAAAATTACAAAAATTATTTTATTTTTATTATTCGGGGATTTTTCCCAAAATGTTTTAGAAAAGTACATATTTTTGGTAATTCATTTATTTAATTATAATTAAAGACATATCTAACTCACATTTTTTTCGAAAATATTCCAAAATACTTGTTATAAAATATCAAAAATCCCTGAAAATTAATTAAAAATAATTTATAATTATAATGTTGACTAAAAGTAAAATTTAACAACTTGAATAATGATCTCATATCTATATGGATCAAAATTCAAGACTTAAACTTTACTTAAAATTAAATATCTTACCTGAAAGCCATTCCTAAAATGGCTAAAATAAATTTCCAAAAAACATTCATTATCAAATTCATATTCAAATTGATGATGATTAATAAAGTCAATTGGTGAGTGAATTGCTTTACACGCCAACCACCACTATAGAGAATGTATCTCAGTGGTGTTTGGTGTATTAATTAAAAAAAATTTTTTTGTATGAATGTTTTTAAAAATTTATTAAAATATCTTTTAGTTTGATACAGTTTGATTACGATTATTAGTTGTTAATTTGTTTGAATATTAATATTTTTATTTAGTTGTTATTAATACGATTCTTAGCCTGATGAAGACTGTTATACGGTCGAAATTTATAGCAATGTCAGATTTTCTATTATAAAAAACTTTGCCATAGTTCTTTGATTAATAATAATAATAATAATAATAATAATAATAATAATAATAATAATGATAATTATATTTATTAAAAAGCTTGACTATGAATCAGTAAATTAAATAGATGTTTTTGATCTAATTCACTTGAAAAAGGCAGTGCCGAAAATTCGTGAATATCATAAACATCGATATATTTACTGATTCATAGCCAAGCTTTTTATTAAATACAATGTCAATTGAAAAGAAATCAATGGTGAAATTTATAATAACAATACTGGTAATGATGTTGATATATTCGATAACATGTATACGACTAATGATGATAATATTGACGCCTGTATGGATAATTATAAAAATTGGCTTAAGATGTTGGTATCTCTTATACTAGAACGAACTATAGTAGCTGAGGGCTTCTTTTCAAATCGTCACAATTTTATCCACTTAAGTGCTCCCTAACTATCAACTATGGATTATTATATTCGAGTGAGCCAGTAAGTTTATATCAACCGGTATTCAGTTAACTGGAGTGTTGATAAGTGAGGCTCCTCATTTTTGATCTTACAATTCGGTTAGACTGGGGACATCTACTTACTGAACTTATTCATGAGCTCTACTCACACTCAAAATCGATCTATACTTTCTCATGTTATTACCACTTCTCTCGTCTGATGGTCTATATCATCTATTGTGGAGATATTTTGTTGATAGTCCCCTGGAAGGCTTTTTATCCCTAATTTAGCGCTATATATTTAATTATAAATTTAATCTATTCGAGTTGATTAACACTCAATTCCTCCGGAGGTAGAGTTCGGGTGCTGTACGCTTTTCGGGACAATGGGACTACACCTCGTGAGACCAGATGCGGAGTCTCATGTTGAGTTCACACATCATTATCACACGAACTGTCATCTCACTGTACAACCCAAAACAATATCAATAAAACAATTTAGTTATTCATATAAAAAAGATAAAATGGGAAAACTAAACCACGATAATTAAAATTTATAATAATTTTTTAGTAATGACATTACACAAATGCTAGAAACAAAAATAAAAATCAAATTAGTTCTTACCAAGTTATGCGAGGAAAAATTCAAAATTTTCGTTCTGATTAAGGAATAATAATAAACTTTAATTTTAAAAATTTGATGATTACTAAAATTCAAAATTAAAACATAATCTGCCGAAAAAACGGTTATCCATAAGATTGTTTGTGAGTCAAAACAAAACCATCAGGAGATTAATCAGTGAAAGTCGATTCCCAAAATCCTTTATCTAATCGTCCACCTCTATTATTAAAACAAAGTACTACAATCAATCTTAAAATCCGTTCAATAATAAACGAACCCATTAGTTACGTGGATTTTATTCAGTCAGTAGTTGTTTAATCATACACGTTTCTCGACACTGAACAGGGTATCTAGGCTGACAGAGCAACTCGTACACTTCATCGGCCACCTTATAATCTGACAGACAAATGGAACCTGTATCATTAGCTGCGGTGATTTTCTTGACTTGTAATTTTACAATATCTGCCTCATTTGCTGGTGGAGGACCACTCTGTTCAAATTGATTCATAATACTCGTTACAATATTGTCGAAACTTTGATCTGAAACTATGTAATCCGACGACTCTGATTTAAAATCCAGCAGCAGCAATCCACCAAATATATTTGACATTAGTTGGCCAAAAACACTATTTCTGTTATCAGGATCTCTTGGAGTCATAAAAGAGGAACCATCAGTTTCGTTTGTAGCACTTTTACCAGGAATATGACGAATAATATGAAAGACATTCAAGGCATCATCATCATTTTCCATTGAGTTATTAGATTCAATTTTTTCAATAAATCCATCATTGCACGTCACACATTTACCATCCTGAGATGTGTGAACGTCCCTGTTGCATTTATCATCATATTAATTATCTGTATTAATTGAAGCCATTGCAGAAAGTTCACGAAAATCCGAATATCAATTTTATTAAAACGAATCACAAATTCAAACTTCACAACCACTCTTTCAAATTTAAACAAAATCAAAATCTACAAAAAATTCCAGAAATTCCAAAACCTAAAATAATAATCCGACAATTGTCCGCGTCTGTGTGCGCACATAAATCCATCCAAAAAAAGTAAAAAGCGCACACAGACGCGAGAACCGATAATTAACCAGTAGTCCTACAGAACATCCGTATTACCTCTACTACAAACAAGGTCTAATCACCTCCTCCTGACAATTATACGAAATAGTAATTTCTTTTTGTTATTAAAATTTGTAATTTCATCTAACAGTTATTTTATTTTATATTTAATTGTAGTCATAATACCGTAAATAATACACATTCACCCCAGCTGTCCCGAGACAGTAATTTTTTTACAGAAGACTGGGCTGGGTTCTACAACCTCTTGTTATTAAACAATAACAAGAAAAAAATAAGAATCCAACACATAAAATATCTGGAAACTTCCAACAATCACCTTTTATATCAGTCTTATCCCTAGGATAACCAGTTTTTTTTGCTATTTCGTCTCTTTTCGGTGATATTTTTTGTGTTTTCTGCATTAAAATGTGTTCATTGTGCAACTACTTGCGCGTACTAATTTATTATTTTTGTTTTATTTTTTATTCTTTTGTTATAATCACTTTTGTTTTACTTGATGTTTTTAATAATTTTAAGTAACTTTATTAGATTTTTTTTATGTATCTTCGTCTCGACCTATTATTTCCCATTATTCTGAATTAATTGTTATTAATTTTAATCAAACTTTTATTCGGGTTTCCCTCAAGATCATGTTCCTTACTCACACAATTCTATTACAATCTATTACTTCGCAATTACATGACTGAATAAGTAAATAAAAATTATTTAAACTCTCCATCATCGTAAAGCTTCATATTTGAGACCTAGATTTCTTACTAAACAATTCAAATTATCCATCATAACAACGCTTCATATTTGAGATCTAAATATTTTATGACTCCGAACTGATACATACTGTAAAGAAAAGCATTAATAATATAATTTTAACAATTAAAGATAAAAAATTTATTGGATTCGAATGACATAAAATACACATCATAAAAATTTTATCATTTTCGTATTTAAATTTATAAGTATAATATTACTTCTGATATTGTGAAATTCTTCTGTTTGGGTTAATGCATCTTTGAACTATTTGAGATTTTATGTTCTGTTAATTTTTCCCTTTGTTGGTGGCTTTCAGTTACTTTCTTCCTTTTGTAGTTATTAAATTGTTACTTTGTAAAGTATAGTTTTTAGTTGGTTCTTCTTGATTGTAGGTTGTGGAGTTTCCTAACTTTCAAAACCTCTTTGATTTTTTCCTTCTTGCTCGTTGTCTGTTCTTCTTGGTATGGTAATGTCGATTGATTTCGTTGATTAATGTTGTAAAATTCATGTTTTGTAAGTAAAAAATTTGTATGTAAAAAATTTTTTCTAGAATGTATTCTACTTCATGTAAAATGCGATTTAATCCAGGACGATTCTAGTTTATATAATTGATTCAATGGCGAGTAAAGGACCAGAAATCGATAGGAAAATACCTTATAACGGTGTACAAAGGTAAGCCAACTTTTCCCGATTATTCACCAATCCGACACAGTACCAACGCTGCTTACTTAACGAGTGTTTAAAATATTTAAAATTTAAATGTAAAATAAACTTTCAAATTTAAATGACAATTTAAATATACCGTATTAGCCCGAATATAACGCGACAATTTTTAACATTTTATTTTTATTAAATTTTGGTTTAAATTAATTAAATTTATTGTCATGAATATAACCTATGTATTACTTTTAATTACCTAACCAAACGCTTATCTGATTGAATTTCCCTTTATTTTAATTTTTTATGAGTATTTTTTTTTCTAAATTCGGGTTTGCGTTATATTCGGGCTAATACGGTATATACAATGTTTATTATTCATACTTAATATTTACCAGTATTAAAAAAAATTATTATTTACCTTTTTAAGATTAATCTCGACTAATTATTAATAAAAACTAAATTTTGACTAATAAATGCTAAATTTTGTAAAAATTTTACAATGATAGTTATTTATTTTTATCAATGTTCTAATATATTTTGTTTGTCAAACGTTGTGACAATGTAAAATTTGTTATAATATAGTAAATTAATATTGACATATTATTGAAAGTGAAACATTAATTTCCTTTAAATAATGCAAGTAGCAAGAAGAATTATTAGGCGAACGCCACGAATTATTAGTAATGGGGTGTTAAATAATTCTCTTAATAAAGTAAGGGTCTTACCAAATTTTATTGGAAATAGTAAGGTTTAATTTATATATAAAATTATGTAATAAAAGATTTTCTATAAAGAACGAGATTATGCTACTGAAGCGGCAAAAATGCATGAAGTATCTACTAAATCTGGCATTGTAGGAAAAATTGTAGCTGTAATTGGTGCTGTTGTTGATGTTCATTTCGATGGTGATTTACCACCAATTCTTAATGCTTTGGAAGTTAAAGGGAGAACTCCGCGATTGATATTAGAAGTCGCTCAACATTTAGGTGAAAGTACAGTTAGAACTATTGCTATGGATGGTACAGAAGGTTTGGTACGAGGACAAGAATGTCATGACGTAGGTTCTTCAATAAGAATTCCAGTTGGACCCGAAACATTAGGTAGAATTATGAATGTTATTGGTGAGCCAATTGATGAAAGAGGTCCAATAAATGCTAAAATGCAGTCGTCTATTCACCAAGAAGCCCCAGACTTTGTTGATATGAGTACAGAACAAGAAATTCTAGAAACTGGCATTAAAGTCGTCGATTTGTTAGCTCCATATGCCAGAGGAGGTAAAATTGGTTTATTTGGTGGTGCAGGAGTAGGAAAGACTGTGTTAATTATGGAATTAATTAATAATATTGCTCGAGCTCATGGTGGTTATTCTGTATTTGCTGGAGTTGGTGAACGAACTCGAGAAGGAAACGATTTATATCATGAAATGATAACAACTGGAGTTATTGATTTAAAAGGAGATAAATCTAAAGTGTCATTAGTCTATGGGCAAATGAATGAGCCTCCTGGTGCCAGAGCTAGAGTTGCTTTAACAGGTTTAACCGTTGCGGAATATTTTCGTGATCAAGAGGGTCAAGATGTGTTACTGTTTATTGATAACATTTTTCGATTTACTCAAGCTGGTTCAGAAGTCTCGGCCTTGTTGGGTCGTATTCCAAGTGCCGTTGGTTATCAACCTACTCTTGCAACAGATATGGGTACTATGCAGGAGCGAATTACTACTACAAATAAAGGTTCAATTACATCAGTTCAAGCTATTTACGTCCCTGCTGATGATTTGACTGATCCTGCACCTGCTACAACCTTTGCTCACCTTGATGCTACCACTGTATTAAGCAGAGGTATTGCTGAATTGGGAATTTATCCTGCTGTAGATCCATTGGATTCAATTAGTAGAATTCTTGATCCAAATATTGTTGGCGAAGAACATTATAGCGTAGCACGAGGTGTTCAAAAAATTCTTCAGAATTACAGATCCCTTCAAGATATTATTGCTATTCTTGGAATGGATGAATTGTCTGAAGAAGATAAATTAACTGTTTCTCGAGCAAGAAAAATTCAAAGATTCCTTAGTCAACCTTTCCAAGTGGCAGAAGTATTTACTGGCCATGAGGGTAAATTAGTACCTTTGAAGGATACAATTGTCGGATTCAAGAAAATATTATCAGGTGAATTGGATAATTTACCAGAATCAGCATTTTATATGCAAGGTAATATCGATGATGTAATAGTAGCAGCAAAGAAACTCGCTGAGCAAACTTAGATAATAATTATATTTCTGGTGCGTTTTCTTAGTAATTTTAATATTGGAGTGTATTTAGTCAACTAACGCAATTCGTTCAGCTAGAGAGTAAAATGACGTTATCCATAATAAAGGCATTCGTGTTTATTTTTTCTGAGTTTTAAAATAATTGTAATGTTTTTAGGAAATACTGAATTTTTTGGAGTTTATTAAATTTTATCAGTCTAATTTAAAACAAATAAACATATTTTACACTAGTAGTAGCGATTGATTTTGCTTGGCAGTTTAAAGTTCGAGAAAGTCTAGCTTGTCTCTGATGCCGTGTTATCTAGAATTATATATAAATTTATCATATTTACAGCCATAGCAAAAAGGAATTATGTTGGTATATTTATTAAAAAAAATAATTTTACATTGAAGGTTGGTGTTTTGTTTCGTTTAAGGACTACTAACTTCATTTGTCAGTTGGTTTCTTTAATAGGTTTTGAAATTGTGATTGAAACAGCTCTAGACTTCTCATGATGTTAAAAGTGTCCGGTATTCGGTTCCAAGAACTCCGAATTTCCTTTTCGTAGTTACACTTCATTTTCCAAACGATTTTCAAGTTGGCAAACATTTCAGGTAGGGTTTGCAATCTAGTGATTTCGGGATTACAATAATTTTAAACTAAAAAAAATATAAAAATTATAGTATTATCGCTGAAATGTGAGTATTTTCCACAATAGGATTTTGATGTGATTGTTGATTATTTGTTGGCGTTTTGGAAAAGACAAGATGCAGGCAAATGCATGAGTTCAATGGTCTAAATCGAGAAGTATCATAGTACAAACGCTCTCATGCTATTTTATAACCTATCTATGTTCCCATGGTAATAGCCATGTTGGAAATGTACATAACAGTCGAGAGGCAATGAGCAGGTGAGCGTTATTACTAACACTACTTATCACTGCGCTTTCTATACGGGTTCTGCCAATAAAAGAGCTTACGTCAACGAAAAAAATGTTGAATGGTGATGAAACGATAATAAATCAGAGTTTCGATCCTCTTAATCAAATTGAAATGTTAATTCCTTTCTAGAAATTATTAAAGATTTACTACTAAGTTCGAAACTAATGGTCATTGCAAACTAATACACATTAATTAAAATATAAGACAAATAATTTCATTAAGACACTAGATATCAATTACAAAATCGTTTGAATCACACATTATTAGTATTGGTGTTCGGTGAACAGAAATTAAGTTAATGGTAAATTGTATACTCAGTGTTCCAAAGCCCATGATTTAGCATTTTCGTGATCAGTGTGCCCATGAAAACTGCCATGTTGGTATTGCCCATTGTCAGTGAAAAATAAAGGGTAGGTAAGTTACTATCTTATAATTACTCTCCTTTAAATCTCAGACGGGTTCCTGGCGACCCTCAACCCATGGGTTCCGACCCTATCAAGTTTGCTTTTCGCTTTACCGCATCGTATATCGCAAAAAAACAAAGCACAAAGTACAACAGAAGAAAATTCATTATTAAAATATCAGGGGGCCTTACGCCAGTAGATTACTTGCTCTCCATGGTGGCGACCCTCAACCCATGGGTTCCGACCCTATCAAGTTTGCTATTCGCTTTACCGCATTGTATATCGCAAAGAGACCCTATATCGCAACAAAACAAAACAAAAGTACAGCAGAAGAAAATTCATTATTAAAATATCAAATAAACATTTACTTCTATTTAATTTTTTATTTTTTAACTTTGCCTTACAAGTTACAGTCTTACATTAGCTGCTAGCAATCATTTTATATGGACGCTGGACTGGACCGGGCCCCAGTTTGAATTGCAGCCAAGGGCCCCGTGCAAGCTTAATCCGCCCCTGCCACTTCGTATGGTCGTTTGAATGGTCTTGCTAATTTGGTTGTTTTGCCTTTTCCTACTTGTGGTGACATAAGTCTAACCTTATCTTCCACTTTGAAATTATGAGGTTTGCTAGTTTTATCATAATCTGCCTTATACTGTTCTTGTCTAAATTTAACTTTTAAATTCGCAACTTGTAGTCTCTCTTGCATTAATGTTACATAATCTGGTGCATTTTGTGATACTCGAGGCTTAAAAATTTTATTAATCAGCGTAGCTGGCTCTCTTAAGAACATTAAAAAATATGGCGAATATCCAGTTTACTCATTGGGTGTGCTATTATGAATGTATGTGCAATGATTAATGTATTCATTCCAATCATTTTGGTTTTTTTCCAAAAACACGGCTAACCTGCTTAGCAATGTCCCGTTGAATCATTCTACTAACTCATCAGTTTGAGAGTGGTATGCTGTTGTGTTGATTTTATGCATGTTAAATATATTATCTACCCTTTTTATTGTCTCACTCATGAAATTTCTCCCTTTGTCTGTTAGCAGTTTTCTCGATGTACCGATTTTAAAGATTATTTTTTCTACAAGTAACTTAGCAACTGTTTCCGCTGTTTCATCTTTAGTAGGAAACGCCTCTGGTCATTTAGTAAAATAATCGCTGAAAACTAGTATATGTTTATTCCCATTAATTGTTGTGGGTAGTTTACACAAAAATTCCATTGTGCACAATTCCATTGGTGACGTTGTAGCTAGGATTGGATGTAAAGGTGCTTTTGTTTTTATCCCTGTATTTTTTCTAGTTGCGCATATTGTACATGCATTACACCATCTCTTGGCATCTTTTTTTTAAAGTCACCCCAATAGTATTTTTGCAACAACCTGCTTGTTGTTTTCCTACTTGATAGATGACCTTCTAAAGCGCCATCTAGTCAAGAGAGAGAAAATAATAGCTGGTGTCGTAATCAGAATTAGATTGGTTGTTGTGGGAAAGATAACAACAAATAATCGAAAATGTTAAGCCCAAGTGGAAGATTCCGAAGATAAAAGGAATTGAAGTTAATAAAATAACTGCGGCAATTAGGAAGACAACGGATAAACTATCAAAAGACACCCGAGCAGGAGACGATAAATTGGGAGATAGATCAAATGGTTCAATTAGTAGATTATTATCTCGAAGCATGGATGACGACAAACAGATTCTGGGAAGACGTGGTCCATATGAAACCACATTATTAATTCGTGGAAGAAGCAATGACTAACGGAAATATGACAAGCATAATCCCGAATTTCCTAGTAATGATGGGTATATTCAAACAAACCAGTTCATTGACAGCGTTTCATTGTAATGACCCAAACTTAACTTGGATATATTCCCTAGTAGATGCAGTTGAGTGCAAACAAGCCTATCCCGAGAAAGTGCATCTAGGAGAAAAAGCCATGTATCATGTCTACCAAAAAATTGAATTTTATAAGAATGAAAGGAATGTAGAGTACAGAGAGCTACGTTCGAGTATTATTGCGTTAGTCACAGCTATTCAACTTTCTTATCAGCAACATTAATTATCTGGCCTGTAACCATACAACCGGAGGATTGTCAAGATGTCTTTCGATGGTGAACTTTATGAATAGATAAAGCAGTGTCACTGACAGCAGAAGTAGGCAAGATCGTAGAAATAACTATTACTCGAGGGGTAACTATTGAACTCGTCGGAACTTTGGGAAGGACGAAAGAAAGTCCGAGGCAGAGATCTAGTATATTTCGTATTGGATATCGAGAATTATTCAATCAAGCTGAGATAACACGAAGGAACCTTTCAAGTTACCACAGGCAAGTTGAAGGTACACCGGATTCGGGAAGTGCACAACGGGAGGATTAAAAAGCAGGAGAAAGAGGACATCGGCGAGGAAAATATGCATCTTGTTCTAGTATCAGTTGACAAAACAAAACCCACCCAATTCGTCAAGAAAGAAAAAACAGTTAAATGCGGAAAAGCAGCGTATGAAACAAATTATAAAGAACTTCTCCTATCTAAATAATACATACCGGCGACCAAGGCATTGCATATAAAGGATAACAAGATCACGAATTTCATAAACGACAAAATAATCTATGTGAATCATGTTCTTCAAAGACAAGTCCAGGAAATATATCAGGAAGTGATCTTAAATAAATGCAAGCTCAATAGAGAGATCATTAGAGATAGGCTAGTGATATCAATCGTGAATTCAGTTGGTAACTTCTATGTTATTGAAGATGGCACGTTTGTTCGAATTATGGACGAAGCTAGTTACAGCTATAAGTGCAAACCTGCAAGGTTCAGTTAGCAAGGTCCAATCAATGCACTTAAGAACTACCTGTGTCACACCAAGGTAAGTTACGATTTGTTTTGTCAGTAACAAGAGAGTTACCGGAAGAGAAGAAAAAGCCACAACCAGTAATCTGTAATCCAGCAATATCACCGCTACAAGCTACAAATTTTGATTCAAATGTAGAATTCAAATCATTAAATGAACTCTGCAGAGTTCTATATATTCCAGATAACATAGAAGAAGCCAGAAGAACTATGTTATAAAAATAATCATCACACAATTAATGTCTACGTATAGCATTTCCAAGATCGGCGGATGGTCATTGAAACTGCTCTTGGGATTATGCCATAAGTGTGCAGAACGATTTGCGAAAATTAAATATAATTTGATACCGAGAAAAGCGAAAATAGAGGAAATTGATTGACAAAAACATTTAGACCCCAAATGGAAAGCCCAGAAAAGCAACATCATTTTTGACTTATAATTAGAATTATATAAAAATGTGTTTTATTCATTGAATATTCTAATAATCCCCCTAGTAGTCAACTGTGAGAGAAAGCCTTATATCCTATCATTTTTTATTTCACTGTAAAGTTAGTACAACAATAAAAATCACATAATTTCCTAAATGCCTGACCAATCAAAGCCCATCATTAACATTTTCATATCAGTAATATAATTTAACGACGACGATTTTTCCGCATTGCTTTTCTAGCTTTCCAGGCCCTCCAAAATGATTGGATAACAGTAGCCCAATAGACTAACGCTTCATTTTCCGCGCGCTCTGCTTCACGCTTTTCTTTAGCTATTCGCTGCTCTTCTAATACTTGCAAATATTCCTTTTCTAAAGGCTGAAAAAAATTCTTATAAATCTATAAATTTATTTTATCAAACTTCGAATATTTTCAGTAATTCTTCTAGTGATTTTTTTTCAGTATCATAATCTGTTTGCAATTTGTCAAATTGCAGCTGGGCAAATATTGATGAAAAAATGTTATATTAAATACTTAGTCTAACTTGATATTCTGCCATTTCACTATCATATTTATTAATCCAATTTTCCGTTTCTGTTTCTAATTTCCATTTTCGACGTCTAATTTCCAATTCATTGTTTCTATTTCTTTCAACAAGTTCATTATATTTAACCTTGAAATCATTCAATTCGCCAGTTAACAACGCCTTAGTTTCTGGATTATGTAAACCAAAATGAGTCAAATACTTACAAAATAAATAAATTTTCAAAGCTAGTTCACAATGTTCCATATAGCTTTTGTTGTTACATGTCAATAGATCAATAAAAATGTTAGATCACATAAGGAGAGGAGAGAATATAGGTAAAAGTCAGAATAGTCGAATATGGAAGTAAAAAAAGAGTCGACTGCAAACCCAAAAAAATAACCGACATCCAACAAATCCCAAAAAAATCGTCGACAAAAATCGTGAAAAATTAGCCGACTGCAAATATTTAGATAATTTTAAATGTTGTTAGTAAATAGTGTTGTTGAAGTCCATATATATAGTTGTATAAAAGTTGAAATATTTTTTTTGCATAATTTTTTGTGTTTTTTTTTGTGACATTTAAACAACGGTCTGAGTTCTTAACACTAATTTTTGACAAAAAAACTCTTCCCCCATCCTCCGGTATTTAATTATAAATACATCTAGAATATTTACTACCTACTACAGTAATAACATCTCCCAGTTAACTAACACCCTTTTAAAAAAATTGTATTATTTTTGACCCCTAAAGATTCGACTATTTTTTTAGGATTTAATATTGTCGGCTATTTTTTTGTACTACATTTTCGACGATTTTTTTGGCTTCCATATTCGACTATTCTAACCCTCACCAAAATATATATTCTAAGATGTCACAAATATTTATAGACTAAATATAATGGGGTTAGGGTAAACCAAGCATATCAAACTCACGGCGATTGGGCGATTCCAGCATCAAGCATACCCGGATCCCTCTCGTCACACACTCTCAAAGCATTATAAGGCGTATTGACGATTTTTGAGAAAATGAAAGGATTTTAAGTGCGCCTTATGGTCCGAAAAATACGGTAATAATAATAAACTTTTGGAATTATAATAGTACTGTGGCAATAAAGGTTGTGTTTCTCGATGGGATCATATATTTCTGCGCCGACGGGTGCTGGGTAGGTGGGTTCCGACTGTATTGCCCGTAGGTTAAAATGTACATTTGCTTATTTTTATTATTCTGGCAACACCAGTTGTGTTGACAGTTGACAGCCAGCGCATAATAAATACCTAATTAACATTAACTATTTTATATTTCGAAATTAGATGTAAAGTAATTAATTGCCATTATTTTGTATTAATAATTTATATTTAGCGTTATTTTGTGTTAACTATTATTTATTTATTCCGGCTGTTTGTATTCAATATGTCAAAACAAAAAATCGGTGATGAGCATCGAAATTTTCAAGGAAAGTGGGAATTTGAATATTTTGCTGTTTATTATTGTGTACTTATTATGTAATTATATGTAATTATGTAATTATTACATAATATTATTATGTAATAATACTATTAATGTACCAAAGATATAACAGCATTAACAATATTAAACATCACTATGAAGATCATAAATCAATATATGATAAATACGAAGGATTAATGAGAGAAGAAAAATTGAAGGAACTCAAATTGGGACTGGAAAAACAGCAATCTTTAGTTATCAAGGTAGTTCAAGAAAATAAAGCAGTCGAATGATCGCCTTGTAAAAACAGCTGACATTGTGTACCCACAGAAAGCGCAGTTATTTAAGGACATATCATTAACCAGAAACACCGTTGCGGGTCGTATTGATGAAATGGTGGATGATCTGAAACAACAATTGAAGGTTGCATCGTGCAAATTTGAGTATTTTTCTATTGCGATGGATGAAACTGTTGGCATCACAGGAATCGTACAGTCCGCAATGTTCATCAGAGCCTACGACACTGAATTTAATGTTGACGAAGAAATTATCGAATTGATTCCAATACACGATAAAACGAGAAGCGAAGAAATTTTTGAAAAAGTTGAAATGATTTTGAATGACTATGATTTCGATTTAAGTAAACTTATGTGCTTATCTACTGACTGTGCAGCGAATATGTCGTCCAGACAAATTGCGAACAAAAATTAAGAACTTGTATCCAGATTCATCACCATTTTCACTGTATTATTCATCAACAAATTTTGTGTTCAAAAACATTAAAATCGGATCGCGTCCTTAGTTTGGTTACAATAACTGTGAACTTTATCAAACAGTGGTCTTCAAAGTGAGTTACGCGAAGTTTTTTTTTTAAGAATGTCCCAAAGCCCAGTGTGTAATTCTGCACAAATATTTCGTACCTACATAATATATAATGCAATATCGAACCCCTCTGCGCATGCTGTGAAAAGATTGTCAGACCATGCGATTTATCACAAAAGTACCTCGTGTAAGTTGGTAAGGCCGGGATTTGATAACAGTTCTTTTATAAAATATCTTTGTAAAATAAATTTGGCTATATTCATAAAAGTTTTCTTTATAAAAGCTTTAAATGAAATGCCTTTATTAAAGTTAACTACATTCGACCATATTTGTTAAAGATCTTTTATCAATTCTTTAATAGTGTAATGACGGCCTAAATCTGGTCAAATTTGACCTGGTCTCATGAGATCAGTTTCGAAAGTGAAGTGGATGTTAACGTATTGTCATTTATTGTTTAGCTTTATAAATTGTATTTAGATTAAATAGTCAATAAGTTTAGTTAATTTTATTTTTACTGTCATTACTTACTCAAATATTAAACTTGTTCTATTATTTAAATACCCATTATGGCGTGTTCCAAAAAAATGAAGTTTAATATTCGCCAATTTCTGTCTTCTTGGACAGCAGATTACGGGTTTATTTTAAAAAATGATCGTACTATTTGCGCCTTATGTTTGGAAACTGTTGTAACCAGAGCGTCAAGTGTAAAACGTCACTTTGAAACAAAACACAAAGGATCCTTCAAGTGTGAGGCAGAAAAAAATGAATCTATTAAAAATGCTGTGGCTCGCTATGAGAAGCAAACAAACGTTTTTGTAAACATGATCGGTAGAAAAAATCAAGCAACTGAAGCTAGCTACAAAATCTCACAGTGTATTGCAAATTTCGGAAAGCCATTTACAAACGTTGATTATATTAAAGAGATTTTCCTCAAGTACTCTGAAGTGCTGTTTGATGATCTTCCCAATAAAAACATAATTATTTCAATTATAAAAGAAATGCCTACTTCTGCTAGGACGGTTGAGAGATGCATTACAGAAATGGGTTAGAATATAAAAGAACATCACACTGATGCGTTAAGAAATGCTAGCGTCCTGAGTGTGGCACTTGATGAGAGTGTTGATATAAACGGGATACCACGTTTGGCAATTGTAACTAGACACAGTGATACTGAAATGCGTGAGGAATTATGTTGTCTTGAATCTATGCATGGTGATACAACGGGAAAAGATATTTTAAAAACGTTTATCGATAATTTTGAAGAAAGAGGAATTGACATCAAGAAGATATTTGCTGTTACGATAGATGGTGCTCCTGCCATGGTAAGTAGGCTAAATGGATTCTTGAAGAAAAAATTGGCCACCCCATTTTAAAGTTTCATTGTATTATTCACCAAGAGAATATTTGTGCAAGGATTTCAAAAACCGATCTTAACAAGGTTATGTCAACCGTATCTAAAATTGTAAATTTTCTTGTGGCACGCTCTTCTCTAACAAAAAGACAGTTCGAAGCTTTATTTCAAGAGATGGAGAGTGCATATGCCTCTTCACTGCAACGTTAGATGGCTAAGTTTCGGCAAAGTTCTGGAAAGGTTTGTTGGATGCTTCAACTCAATCAAAGTCTTTTTGGAGGAAAAATCTGAAAGATATCCCGAACTTGAAGACACACACAGTGGCTTATAAAACTTATGTTTTTAACTGACCTCACAGCTCACCTCAGCGAGTTTAATTTACGTCTGCAAGGTGTTGGACAAACGGTTAAGGAGCTTCATGAGATATGGAAAGCATTTGTTTCCAAAATCGAAATATATACTGATGATACTAAAACACGGAATCTTCGTTACTTCAAACATCTGAAAAATTTCATTGAAAACTGTAAAGATCCAGATGTAACTCTTTGTGTGACTGATGACTATATGGATGCACTAAAATTAGAATTTTTGAATCGATTCAAAGATTTTAAGTCATTTGGCCCAATGTTTTCTTTTTTAATAAAACCAGATAGTATTAAGAACTTCGATCTGCTTGTCTTTGAATGGATGGCATTGAAGATTTTGAGATGCAATTAATCGATTTTAAAGTATCTTCATTATGGGTAAATAAATTTGCAGAGCTACGAAAAGGTTTTGAAAATTCTACCAACAATTATGATCAATCAAATTCAATCCTAAATTGATGGTCATCTCTCCCTGAAAAGTTTTACTGTCTCAAGAAAGTTGCATTTGCAATGCTTTCAGCCTTTGGTTCGACTTATATATGTGAACAAATATTTTCGCATATGAAGTTCATTATTAATCCCTATCGAAGTCGGCTTACTTCAGATCACTCCGAAGCATGTGTCCGAATTAAAGTCTCGAAATACGTTCCTGATATCCCAAACCTAAGCAAAGCCAAGCAAGGCCAAGGATCACACTAGACTAGATGATTAGAAGATGATTTGTTGATATGAAATATTTTTATATTAAAATGTAAATATTATAATTTTTTTTACATTAAATTTGAATATTCCAACAAGAAGTGTTTTTGTACCTAGCACGCGAAGAATAAAAAAATAAGAAAATAATGAAAAATGGCACTCCAGTACTAAAAGGTTGCCGACCCCTGCACTAGAGGATATAAGAATGAAAAAAAAGTCGCTGGTTCATAGCGAATACAAAGCAAATGGTACGCAAGCATCCAAATTGTAAGAGGTTCACCCGATATATTTCAATATATTGCCTATTTTTATTAATGAATTCTTTATACGTATTATTACTTATTCTTATTACCAGCAGGGCTGCGACAAGGTACGTTGGCGGCGGAGTGCAAGGTAAAAGTTGCCATCCTTAATACTATGAAGTATTTTTTGTAGTATTTATAAGTAAATAAGTATATAATATACTTACAAGCTATACCTATTTAATTAATACGCAGTATGTTTAAACCATCATGAACGTATTAAAGATTGGACAATTAGTATTTCTTCACTAAACTATTTTCGACTGCCGTCTGGGTGCCGTGTACACCTCTCATTCCCACTTCACACGTCCATGATTAAAACTAACAAGTGTTAAAATTAAAAGCTTACATTGTATAATAAATCTTACACCTTAATTTGCGTTTTTTAATTAGGAAAGATAAAAAATGGCAGCGTTAGCCGATAGAATAGAGAACATGACCCAGAATAGTAATTCAACAGTCAACACTATTTCGAAAGGAGCCAAAAATGTAAACGAAAATCCAATTGTAAATTAAACTGAGAAATTATCTCAGAAATTGGATAACTAACAACCATTCACGAAACAACTACAACCGCTCTAGCCGGAACAATCTTATCAATAGAAAGAGACGTCTGCTGTTTTCTCAAACGCGTAAGAAAGAAGCACGAATTCGTAATATTGACTTTGTCATAAATCTGGAACAGGTTGCTCCTGTAAATCCATTGAAACATAAACTCTGCCATTCAGAACTGGAATGATGCTGAAGTACCAAACGCTGCATCAATGTTATATTCCACAAAGTTATCTCTAATCTTATAGGAGACCAAATTTGAATCAGTAGTAGGATGTGTCACCTCCAGGACAAGGTCAAATTTTTAAGGTCAAGGTCATTTTTTTTTAAGGTCAAGGAATAATAATAATTTACTGATATCATTCACACGTGATTTAGTAACAGTTCACAGTGCAAATCCTGTGATTTCCGTTGATGTAATCGATTATTATCGCATAATTTCATACCACATGTTATCCCTTCAATTATTTTAATCAATAATAATTAAGTATTTTTCTGATAGTAATAATAATAATAATAATAATAATAATAATAATAATAATAATAATAATAATAATAATAATAATAATAAAATTTTTACAAATAATTACCATTATTATAAGAACTTTTATTTCTTCCAATTTCACCACTGATTATAATATCCATTGAATTGAAAAGAGAGTTTGAAGATTATAAATCAGTAATATATCGATGTTTGTTGACTCTCACAAATTGTCGGCACTGCCTTTTTAAGTGAATTTGATCATTATTACATTAAATATTTATTGTTGGATAATTACATTTAAAAGGTTCAACCAATTTCATAAATCAGCTTTGAATCACTTTAATATAAATCTTCATAAGAAATTACTTTATTATTATTATTATTATTATTATTATTATTATTATTATTATTATTATTATTATTATTATTATTATTATTATTATTATTAATATTTACATCAACTCAAATTTAACAAGGTTAGTCACACAAATCGAATTCTGAAATCAAACAAATGCATTTAATAAAAATTAAAATCATCGACATACACAACCGCCGCCCGCCGCCGCCCGCCCCGAAGGGGCTGGCGCGGTAGTTTGTAAATTTGGTTTAGTTTGAATATTATTATTTGATACATAGTTTTATTATTTACAATATTCAAAGTATTAATAACAAAGGTAAAGAAATAAATGTTTATTAAATGTATATATTATGATACTCATTAATATACATTGAACATGCTTTACATTTGCGAACATTTTAAATTTGAATTTTAAGGATTACTTTCGATAGATTATATTGAATAATGGTTCATTAAAAAGGTCTCATTTTTTTTTGGATTTTTGTGGAAAGTTGTAGGTTAGGCTGAAAATTAATTAGTAAAAAATTGGCACTTTTTGTGTTGTCGAAATAATTGAAATAAATATTTTAAAAAATGTAAAAACTGAAACGTTAAATATCATTGCAAGTTTGCTTGTCTTTTTATTACATGTATCGTGTTGAAATATCTAATTTTCTTATAATCTATCTATCGATCATCTTGTTGCTTTTGAATAATAGTATAAACATAATTATTTTTTCATTTTAATTATTTTCAACCATGTCGGAAAAAGGTAAAATATGAATTTTATGTTTATTAATTCTTTTTTTTTATTTAGCATATATAATCAACTTTTTGATTGAAAAATTAGAGGAAATATCTAATGTAAAAATTAGAGAATTTATGAATGTTTCAGAGAAATTAAAATGGCCGTATTCAGACGATGAAATTAATGAAGATGATATGTCATATGAATCTGAAAATATTTCCCAGCAAGAAGATGAATATACTGATTTGCCTAGTGAAGAACTTAAGTCATGTATTGAGAATTCTACAACAGATAAATTACCAAATGAATCTAAACAAGAAGATGAATCTATTGTTTTCTACTAATTGTATTGATCATATTGTTGAAAATATAATGAAAAGAGATTGTATTGAAGATTAATAAATTTAAAACTTTAGTTATTTTCAATGATTTAAAAACACCAAAACACTAATAAAGATGTATTAAATAAATTTAACATGAACAATGTTCCTCTTCAAACTTATCTTCGGCTTTTATAATTTTCCAAATTGGTTTGATTCGGTCTCTGCTTACATTATACCCTTGAATTAATATGGTAACCATGCAGGTTATTTTGCTCATCTTACCACCATTGGGAATCATATCCAAATCGTTTCTAATGAACATATCTTCATCATCAAATTCAATATTTTCATTGATCCTCTGAAATAATTGTCCCAATAGCATCTTGTCGTGAAACTTGATTTTGGAAAGTCTCACATTGTAGAAACATTTTTCCAGAGTTACTGGTTCCTAACAATAAATAATAATAATAATAATAAAATCCAAAATAATTTATAGAAACTTACCTTAAATGTATAGGAAATTGGACAATACAAATAATTTAGTTTGTATTGCATGAATTCGACTGGCTTTTTTGTATCCACTCGAACATTGACCAAGGTTTCCGTGGATAATGTCGCTTCTTTAAATTTCCTTTTTCCGAATTCCTGAGCGGCATCTGCATTTTTTCTCTTCAAAACTCCTAGATTAAAAAACTACTAAATGGAATATGTGTAAACGACAACAAACCTGTAATTTGATTATCCATTTGTAGTTATAATATTTAATAATTTGAACCAGATATTTTATACTAATTTCATTGTAAACAAGTTTCAAGTGACAGGCATGATCAAAACGTGATCAACTAGTTCATTTTATGCTAAATAACAAAGTCTGAAATGATTTATTGTACACAAAGAAATATTATAGGTTAATTAAGGTTATCACAAAACAAATATAATTATATTTTATTACAACAATACATTTTTTCGCAATTCCACAAGTAATGCATGAATTATTTCTCGTTTCTGTAGATTTACAAAACATGTACAACTATCATCCCCACAAGTATTCTGCATATTATTTTTACAAAAATCACAATTTTCAACATCATCGGTATAACATGTAATCGTAGCATGATCCATATGAATTAAATCTATTACATTTATTCCAGTTATTTCATAAATTTTGTAAAACACAACTTCTGGAGCACAATACATTAAGGAATTGTTCAAATTCGGATAAAAATCTTCAATTTTATCAATCAAAATTTTTAGTATAGTTTCTAAACAAAAATCAGTAAATTTAAAATAAAAACAGTTACCTTCATGTTCAATCATTGTTGAATAAATATTCAAGCAAATCCTCGTTACTTATATTTGAAAGAAATTGTTAAAGATCCAATCAAATCCTTTACATCGTTTATAATTCCTTCAACAATAGTATGAAAATCTAAATTTTTAATACCTAGTACAACTATTTTACCACTCGAAAATATATTTACACATAGTGGATTATATTTTATATAACGCAGAGCGGGAAATAATTCAGGCTCATATATACAATCTCCATCTAATAACTTTGCTAAATTATTCAAATTAATAGATTGTTCAACCTTGGTAGCTATAGTAAGACTTTGAACTTGAATATCTTTGATATTATATTGCAAATTCTCGAATTCGATAGGCTTCTTACAACCCATTATACGACATTTACCATTTTTGAAAAATATAATAGTATATTTTCCAGTTTTGTCAACATATTGTTGTGGTTTACACTTGGGGAAATTCATCATACCAACAGTTTCCAAAGACACACGACCTCTATAATTAATATTTGTCAACATTTCTACTGAATATTTAAAAAATCAAGTATATATATATATATATGTTATATTATAGAGTAATTAAATCAATTTATTCTTTACGATATAAACAAAATTAATTTTTAAATAAATATTAAAAATGGAACTAAGAAATGATGCTGTATATCAAATAGTCGGACCAAGTGGTAGCGGCAAAACTTTGTTTGTTTGCAAATTACTAAAATCACATTTATTTGAATCAAAATTTAACAAAATGTATTGGCATCGAGGTGCTGATCAAGAACACGGATTGACTCAATCAAGTTTTTGTAAATTGAAAAATATGAAAATAGTAGAGGGATTTGATAAAAATTGGTCCAGTAGACTAAAGAAGGGGGATGTCATAATTATTGATGACTTGTATCAAGAAGCTAATAAAGAAAAGAATTTCAATAATTTATTTACCAAAATCAGTAGACACGTTGGTGTAACTGTTATTTTTATAACTCAAAATCTATTTCATCAAGGTGGTGCACATCGAACACGTAATTTAAATGTACAATATTTAGTTATTTTCAAGAATCCTAGAGATGCGACAGTGATTGATTTTCTTGCACGTCAAGCATACCCTAACAATCGTAATTTTCTTATCAGTGCATTTCAAGATGCTACAAAAATACCTCATGGATATATATTTCTTGATTTCACACAACAATGTCCCGATGATTTACGAGTAAAAACAGATATTTTCAACCCAAAAGGTGCCATGGTTTATAAACAAAGTTGAAAACCTCTATGAATAATAATGTTTCTAAAAGCAAGGGTGAAAAATATTAGGAAATTAAGAAAAAGTATTAAAAAGAGTATTAAAGTTCAAAAGGTTCCACCAACAACTAGTTATACACCATCTAAAAAACTTGTAACTGAAAATTTCTCTGCAATGAATCTTATTTCGAAAAATCCTAAACCTAAACGTGAAACCCGTAAAACCCGTAAAGCCGGTAAAAAAGTAATTAAAAATCATCGCAGTTTTCCATTTTTTAATGCATTGTTAAAGGCCTCGAGTATGAAAAGAATGAATATATTGCAATCATTCCCAAATTTTGTTGTCGATGATTTACTCAATATTATACTTAAAGTAGTCAAAGGCAAAATTAAAATCAGTAAATCAAAAAAGCATTTATTGAGCAAACATAGGAAACCTTTGTTATCATTAGTAAATAATAAAAATCGTAAGCAAATGAGGAAAATTATATATAAACAACAAGGTGGATTTATTGGTGCATTGATACCTCTGGCATTATCATTATTAGGTGGAGTTGTAGGAAATCAATCATAAACAATGGGTGCTAATCCTTCATTACCTAATTTAAATTTTAATTTTAAATCTTCTTGCTGTAATGGAGAAGATTTGGACGAACCCAGAAGACGAAGCCGGTTTCGGTGGAGTGGCAAAATTAAAGAAAAGAGTTCCGAATTCGAAAAAAGAAACCCAGAAGTGGTTATCAGATCAGCTTGCGTACAGTTTGAACAAACCAATGCGGAAAAGATTTCCAACAAGAGCCTATAAAACATTTGGTATTGACGATTTATGGCAAATGGATTTGATGGAGATGATACCCTATTCGAAAATTAACAATGGGAATAAATATATTTTAACATGTATTAATGTATACAGCAGGTTTGCACGAGCAATACCAGTCAAGGCAAAATCTGCAGATGAAATGTCAAAGGCAATTAATATTTTATTTAAAGATGGACATCCTAATAACTTGCAAACAGATTTGGGTATTATTATTATTATTGTTATTATTATTATTATTATTATTATTATTATTATTATTATTATTATTATTATTATTATTATTATTATTATTATTATTATTATTATTATTATTATTATTATTTTAGGTAAAGAATTCTACAATAGCAAAGTTAAGCAAGTCCTCGATAAACTGAAAATAAATCACTACTCGGTACATTCTCAATACAAAGCTGCCCATGTTGAAAGATTTAATCGAACATTGAGAGATAGATTAAAGAAATTGTTCGTGCATCAAGGTAATAAAAAATGGGTAAATGCTTTACCGAAAATAATAACAAGTTATAATCATTCATCACATCGAGGACTGAATGGATTAAGACCGGTTGATATTACATCAAAAACATTCTATTCTAAGAAATCTGTAAAAATTGCAAAACCTAAATATAAAGTCGGTGATCATGTTAGAATTAGTAAAATTAGTGCATCACCATTTATTAAAAATTTTGATACAAATTGGAGTGATGAAGTCTTTGTAATTTCAAAAATAAATACTAAACAGAATCCTGTAATGTATGTCATCAAAGACAGTGATAATAATATTGTACAAGGGAAATTTTATGAGCAGGAATTACAAGTCATTCCTCCTCCAAAGGTATTTAGAATTCAAAAAATATTGAAAACTAAAAAGGTCGGCAAGGATAAACAATACTATGTCAAATGGCATGGTTATCAAAACCCGTCATGGATATCAGCAAAGGACCTAGTAAAGTGAATTTTTATACTATTTACCGAGCAATAGTTGCCCATTAATTCATCCAGACAATCAAGCCAGTAAATTTATGGTCAATCTCCAGAATCCGATTTCTTTAAATGGTGACTGGGAAGTTGCACTGCAAGATTTTACATTCGTGTACAACACATTCCCATTTTATAGTCAATGTAAGATTGATTTCAAAAGGAATATTGTGAAAACATGTAGCGGTATCTTTATTATCAGTAATTATGATAAAACATATCATATTCCGAACCAAATATTAGATTCGCATTGCTATATATTTTACAAGGATGGATTAAATATCAGTTGTGATTTTAAACCATTTACAATAACATTCGAAACTATTGAAGATGCCAAACGAATGGGTTGCAATAAGTTGAAAAATATTGTTACGGAGACCGAGTATTTATTACGTTTTAATCTATTTGAAGCAAACAGTATAGTGAAAGAAGAAATCAAAATATCTGTGTCGTATAATGATGAAGTTGAAGAATCATTCACCTTTGCTGATGAATTATATTTTGATAAACTTGATGTATTACTTAAATATTTAAAGTTCAATTGTTCACACATATTTAAAAATTTGGAAATTGTGAAAGATTTGATGTTTACCTTCAGTTTGAATGAGGATATTTGCGAAGTTACATTTGATAAAAATTTGGCAAATTCACTTGGATTAGATAAGCAAAAATATAGAGAAAAATCGACTGGTATACGCAAACCAAGAATACTAGAACATCATCAACAAATGTTCATATATACTAACATTATCGAACCCATAATTGTTGGTGATTCCAGTGTTCCTCTTTTGAAATCGGTATGGATTGGAAAATATGAACATGATGAAGTTGTCAATATAAATATCGATAATCCCATGTATTTACCAATAGCAAGTTCATGTATAAACAATATAGAAATAAATATTCGTGATGATAGTGGAAAACTTATAAACTTTCCAAAAGGTTCAAAAACTCATTTGACATTACATTTTCGTAAAGTAGATGGCTAATTCTGATATTATTAGTATGTATAGTGATAGCCAATCTGGCGGTGAATTACCATATTTTATTGGTAAACAGTACGGATCGGGATGGTTGAGAACAATTGGTAGATTTGCATTGCCTATTATTAAACGTATTGGTAGTTTTGGTATGAAAACTGCAAAAGATGTTATTATGAATGAACAGAAAATATTACCATCTCTAAAATCAAATGCTTTAGCTGAATTAGGGAAAGTTTTACCCGGGGTTGCAGGTATGTTTCAAAAAGAAAAACCTCCAGCTCCAGCTCCAGCTCCAAAACGTAAAAGACATGGAATATCACGTATAAACAAACGAATGAAAGGACATGGAACTATATTTGCAAAATGATTTGTGGTAAATCTGAATTATGCATATTTGATAGACCATCGCCCCAGGCTGTAATAGAATTTGGGGCATTTGAGGAAGTTTTTCCTATGAATTCAACTACCGATAGTAGAAATGATGTAGAATTTTACATCAATGGTTCTCAAACAGAATATTTAGATTTGAATGATACTTTATTGACTGTTCAAATCAAGGTTATAGATAAAGATAAAAAGGCTTTGGGTGATGCTGATGCTACAATACCTAATAATTTTTTGTTTCATACACTTTTTAAAGATGCTATTCTTGGATTTAATAATATCAAGATTGAAGGTGGCAACAATACATATATCCACAAGGCGATAATAGAAACTATTTTAAATTATAATACCGACACCAAAAATACATGTCTTACTCCTATGGGTTATGCAGCAAGTGATGACGAACGGAAAAAATGGATTAAAGGCTCAAAGATTTTCACCATGTGTTCATCATTACAACTCGATTTTATGGATCAACCAAAATATTTACTTCCAGGAGTCAATGTACACATTAGACTGAAAAGAACCGATTCTTCTTTATCATTAACTAGTGGTGCTGGTCAACCAATATGTCAATTAGTTGATGCAAAATTACTAGTAAGAAGAGTTCGAGTTGATCCATCGGTATTAGCAGGTCATCAGTTGGGTCTTAATTCTAAGCATGCAATCTATCCTCTGAAAACAAAAGAAATTGTTTCATTTGCAATAGCCAAAGGTGCTTCTTCATTCTATAAGGAACAAATATTTGGAGATAGAAGAATGCCAAACTTTATTCTGGTAACATTTCAAGGTGAAGCACAATATAATGGTTCATATAGTGCCTCAAGCTCAATTTTCAAAACCTTTGGTGTTACATCTCTAACTTTGTCGAAAAATACTGATTATCGAGAAACATATACTCAAGATTTCGATAGTGACAATTACTGTGCTACATATATGCAGAGTATTGTTAGAAATATGGGATATTTAGATAAAAATTTGAATTGCGGCATAACTCTTGAAGAATTCAAAATCAAATATCCATTCTTTACATTTGTTTTGGCCCCAGATTTTGATTTGAATCAGAGTCAATTACCTCAAAATGGAAATTTACGATTAGATATAAAGTTTGCAAAAGCTATTACAGAACCTGTGCATGTTATAATATATGGAGTATTTGAAAATGAAGTTCAAATTACTGCAAATAGAACCGTTCTGGTATAAATGTATACAGAAATACAGAAAGTTGTCATGGAGTAAGTTGTTTTTTATACTGTTTAATTTATTAAAATAGTTCTGTTCAGGTTAATCGAATTGGAAAACAAATATTAGGAAATGAATTTTTAGGAGTTTTTCCTCTCGATAAAATACCATTTTTGAAAAATAATCAAGCCATAATCGTCAATACCCATTCATCTCATCTCGGCGGAGAGCATTGGATTGCAATCTATATGAAACCAGATAAGATACATGTATTCGATCCTATGGGTTTCTATTATCCTGCTTTATTGGTTTCGAAACTACAAACAATGGGCAAACCTATTGTATATAATAAAACGATGTATCAACACCCTTTAACTCGTACGTGCGGACAACATTGTTTAGGATGGCTTATGTCTATTAAATAATAAATGTTTTTATAAAAATGTGTTTTTATTATTTTATAATTATTATTATGTTTTATTATTATTATTATTATTATTATTATTATTATTATTATTATTATTATTATTATTATTATGTTTTATTATTTTTAAATATGTTTTATATTATTAGAATATTAAAAAATTCAGTCATGCACGGTGCATGATCCGTACATGATTAATAGTAATTGTAATGGTAATAATAATAATAAATTTAATTGTACTTTATTCTAAGACTGACCGGATTCGCAAGTAATTAGAATAAATATTTGTTTAAAATGTCAATTTTGCAGGTTTATATAAACTTATTATTTATATAAGTTCGTAAAGTTGTCTCTGAAAAATCAAAATCCAAAAATTCGATGAACAATTCCAGTAATATTTTACGTGCTCTCTTAACGAACAGCAATAATATTTCTAATTATTTATTTTCAGATAATTTAGATTGGTATGATGTGTCTGAAAATGAAGAACTGTTGGATTTGGAACATATTTTCGGTGAATTTTTTAAATTTGAGTTATTAATATTATTATTGTCTTAGAACCAATAACAATTGAAGATGATGACGATGCTTCAATTATTATTATTGAGGACGATGTTTTAGGTAAATTTATTTATTTATTTATTAAATTATTTAATAAATTATTATTGATACAGAAAATGATGCCACCGTTTCTATTGAGGAGGAAAGAGAAATTAATGCCCCCGTTTCTATTGGGGAGGAAACAGATTTGAAGGAGACTTGTTAGTATTAATTTATTTTTAAGGATATTTTTTATAAAGTTTATTTTTAAGTTTATTTTATAAGCTTTAAATGTATATAAATAAATATTAATACTATAATGTCAGTATATGATGTATATAAGTATGTATATAAAATACACAGTATATACATACTTATGCTAATTTTTTTTTTCTATCGTCATATAGTTTGCAGTCAGCATGCAACTATTGTCTTCTGATCATAATAATAATAATAATAATAATAATAATAATAATAATAATAATAATAATAATAATAATAATAATAATAATAATAATAATAATAATAATAATAATAATAATAATAATAATAATCATAATAATCATAATAATAATAATAATCATAATAATTATAATAATAATAATAATATAGTTATTATATAGTTTCAATCCAACAAGTCAAAATTTAATTTAATAATCTCCATTTTATTGAAACAATTTAAATTTTCAACAATCATTATTCTCATACATACATTGAAACCGTATTTTATATTTATAATAATAATAATAATAATAATAATAATAATAATAATAATAATAATAATAATAATAATAATAATAATAATAATAATAATAATAATAATAATAATAATAATAATAATAATAATAATAATAATAATAATACTAAGTTTTTGATAATAAATTAAAAGTGAAACGTTGAGAATCAAATAGAGAAAATAACGAACTTTGTCCATTTACATGTGATGAGTTTAATGTAAATATTATTGAATTTGTTCTAATATCGACAAATTTATTTTGGACAAAGTTCCTTATTTTCTCTATTTGATTCTCATCGTTTCACTTTTAATAATATTATCAAAAACTTAGTATTAATATTATTATTATTATTTTTCTATTTTAAACATTAATTTATCATGAATCCCATTTCGATAGTTAGTTTGAATATCGAAATAAACAAACAATTTGTATTTGATATTTTTATATTTAATTATTTTGGGTACTTACTTTATAATTATATATCTGACAGTAATATGAAAAATATAAGTGACAATGATATATAATAATAATAATAATAATAATAATAATAATAATAATAATAATAATAATTATAAGTATAAAATGATGATTGCTTGGTAGCAGCATTTATTATTCAAAACAATAAAATGATAATTTAAGCCTTTTGCTGCAAATGGCTTAAATTATCATTTTATTGTTTTAAATAATAATTATAATAATAATAATAATACTAAGTTTTTGACATGAAATTAGAAACGAAACGACGAGAATCAAATAGAGAAAATAACGAACTTTGTCCAAAATAAATTTATCGATATTAGCACAAATTTATTATTATTATTATTATTATTATTATTATTATTATTATTATTATTATTATTATTATTATTATTATTATTATTATTATTATTATTATTATTATTATTATTATTATTATTATAATATATCATTGTCACTTATATTTTTCATATTACTGTCAGATATATAATTATAAAGTAAGTACCCAAAATAATTAAATATAAAAATATCAAAAACAAATTGTTTGTTTATTTCGATATTCAAACTAACTATCGAAATGGGAGTCATGATAAATTAATGTTTAAAATGGAAAAATAAATGCCCCATATAAATATCAATAAATACATGATAATAATATTGAATAAAAACATTGCAATAACTCTACAATAAAATTACATTATGAATACACTTTTTATGATTAATATTTTTTCAATAATTTATAAATATATTTAATATATATTTATAATTTATCAGGTCCATTATACCCACGATACTGTGTATCGTCAATCGGACATAGTTTGATATGCCACAAAAATATGAAGAAATATTATCGCCAACCTTTTAATGGCATCAACTTTTTTATTTGCCCCATATGCAAAACTTCCCAGAGTGTAAGGTATAAGGAATTTTATAGTCAACATTCTCAGCACTTAAATTCTTTCAAAACAAATAAACAAGAACTGTTTAAAATAATAAATAAGAATAACATTGAAATTGTAAATATTTTAAATAATAACACAAAAAAGAAATTTAATAAAAGACCTGCTGAACATAGGGTGTCTAAAATTAAAAATAAAATTATAAAAACTGAAGTCATTGAGATCAGTGACGACGAAATTATTAAAAATGAAGTCATTCTACTCAGTGATGACGAATGTAATAATATTATATATACTATAAATCATGATATTATAAATGATAATATTAATACTATAAATACTATAAATCAAATAGGTGGATCATCTTTAGCGATTGAGCCGATAATAGAATCAAATTTAAATGGAGCCATTCGAACTATTCGATTTGATATTGCCGATTCACAATTAATTAAAATTATAATAACAGATAGGATCACTGAAAAGTTAACATCTGAAATAAATAACATGGGTAGCGTCAAAATTCAATTCGCTATTCTTATAAGATTTGAAAAAGATGGGGAAATCCGTGACAACTACTTTTCAAATAAAGCCGAGATCTTTTCGGATAACTTTTTAATTGAGGGGGTTAATAAGTTAAACGAAAAAATTGAAAAGTTTACCTATTTAGGTAGTGGCTGGAGAATAATTAATATCTTAGAGATTGATTTCATTCTGACTAAATTTGCTCCTATTTGTCGCCTATCTGGTCATAGTTACATTCGTACACCTGCAGATTTGAAATCTAAAGGAGCAATTATAAATGTTAAAAATAAGGATCATAAGTGTTTTCTATATAGTATTCTCGCGCTCTTGAAAAAAGATGAAATAGGTAGCCACCCTGAAAGAGTTTCAAAATATGAAAATCTTTTAAATATTCTTAATTACAATGAAGTCACGGATTGTCCGATGAAATTATGTAATATACCTAAATTCGAAAAGAAAAATTTAGACTTAAATCTCGCCATAAATGTTCTGGCTTATACCCCTACTGTGATAGTTGATGATGATCAGGTTCCTAATGACTATGTTTTTAAACACCCCCACTTAAGTATAATTCACAGATCAACGGTTACTGGCGGTACTCCAATTTATTTATTACTCTTGGAAAATAAGGATAATTATCATTACACCGCAGTGACCAACATTACACGTTTAATGAACTGCCATCGTAATAATGACTGTAGTATTCAAATAAGATGCAAATGGTGCCCACATTGTCTTAACGGTTTTCGAATGGACAATGCTTTCACTAAACATGTGGCCCTATGCAGTAAAAATCAAACGGGTACAACCCTTTACACTTTACCCGAAAATAAATATTTAGAGTTTCAAAATCATTCAAAGAGAATCACCCCACCCTTTGTTATTTATGCCGATTTTGAATCGGTTTTACCTAAAGACGTTAAACATCATCAAATACATTTACCTATTTCAGCAGGTCTTTTATTAATAAATAATCTTAACAATAGAAAATCGTATTACGAGTTTTATGGTCTTGATTGTATACCTCAATTTCTTAAAAAAGTAGAGCAAATTGCTGTCACAATTGTCCTACCTTATTATGAGCTTGAAGGGAAAAAACGGTTAGGACCTATGACTTTTGCTGAGGAACGACAATTCAAATCTTGTAGGAACTGCTATCTTTGCAAGAAGGTTTTATCCCTTGCTGTTCGAGATCATGACCATTTTACTGGTAATTATCTCGGTGCAGCCTGTAGGAAATGTAATATGGCTCGCAGAATTTATAAACAGTTGCCGATTGTATTTCATAATTTACGAGGCTACGACTTACACCATATTTTAAAATATGGTCTCAATGGCTTTCCTTCTTGGAATTTAGATATAATACCCACAAGCACAGAGAAATTTATCTCGATGATTGTTCACATTAAAAAATTAGCTGTTCGGTTTATCGACAGCATGCAATTTGTTAATTGTTCTTTGGCTAAGGCTGTAAAAACTCTAACTGATCTTCCTTTGACTTCGTCGGTTTTTGATAGGCTAATAATAGATGCTAAAGCCATATTTCCTTATGATTATGCGACTGATTTGGATGTACTTGAAACCACTTATGAATTGCCTCCTATTTGGTCTGGTGTTACTGAAGATGAGTATGCTAAGGCTCAACTTATTTGGACTCAACAACGTTGTACTAAATTGGCTGACTATATGTTAACTTATCAAAAATTGGATGTATTCCTCCTTGCAGACTATTTCCAACAATTCCGTGCCAAGGCCATTGCATACAATGGTCTAGAACCTCTAAACTTTTATGGTATTCCGGGTATGTCATGGGCCTCAGCGCTTATGACATTAACTGAGCCTATAGAACTTTTACAGGACATGGAAATGTTCAATTTTTACGAAGGAGGAATACGTGGTGGGTTAACATTTGTTAACAAACATTACGTTGCTGCTTCTGATAATACAGAATTATTATATATTGATATAAATAATCTGTATGGTTGGGCTCTTAGCCAAAATCTTCCTTTTGCTGATTTCACTTGGGTGTATGATGGATTGAATGATGTATTGCTTGAGTGCATGAATGCTGACATTGAAATCCTTCCCTATGGTTATACCATAGAAGTGGATATAGATATTCCAGAAATTTTTCATGATTTTTTAAATGACTTTCCTCTTGCTCCTGAGAAAATGTGCCCGCCTGGTTCGAAAGTTGAGAAGTTGATGCTCACGCATTGGCCAAAGAAGAACCATGTTCTTCATTGGAGGCTTCTCAAGCTTTATTTGTCTCTTGGTGCCAAAGTTGTACACATCCATAGGGCTATAAAATTCAAGCAAGCACCGATTTTTAAAAATTATATAAATAAAAATACACAGCTAAGAGCTGAAGCAAGCAGTGAACTGTACAGAGATTTATTCAAATTGTATAATAATAGCTTGTACGGTAAATCCGTTGAAAACCTTAAGAAGAGATTAAATTTACGACTATGTAATTCCGCGGAAAAATTAATTACATATTCATCAAAACCATCATTTAGAAAAACCATCAAAATTGATGATGATCTTTTTGGTGTACATCTCAATAAGGAGTCTATATGTTTGGATAGACCCAGCTACATCGGACAATCAGTGCTGGATTTATCCAAACTAAGGATGTATCAATTACAGTACATAGAATTAGCAAAATATAGGAGTCAGTTTAACTGTGATATAAATATAGTTGCGGGTGATACCGATAGTTTCTTCTTAGAGGTCAAAAATGTAAAGCTTGACATTCTTTTGCCAGCGATGATTTCTGATGACTTGTTAGACACCTCAAATTATGATCCCTCTCATCCTTTATATTCTAGGAGACTCGACTCAGTTATAGGAAAGTTTAAGGATGAGAGTAAGGGTGTAGGATATAGTGAGTGGGTTTTCTTGCGACCAAAGTGCTACAGTCTTTTAGGAAATAAATCTACTATGAGAGCTAAGGGCGTAAAATTACCAGGTACAGATATAAAACATCAATCCTATTTAGACTGTTACAACAACAACACAGTTATTTCTGTACCTCAGACTAGAATAGGAACCCGAAATCATCAGCTTTTTACCTTTAAAAACTCAAAGATTGCTTTAACTAATCATGATGATAAAAGAGCTTGGGTAGAGAAAAACTCTAGTTTTGCATATGGTCATTATTTAGGGGTTGATGTCATTGATGATGATGATAATGATATTCAATCAGGAGCAGATCCGGATCTCATCAATCAACATATACAAGATTAATTTCATTCTGTGATCGGACTTGTTTGAATTTTTGTAAAATAGAAATTATTGTAAAGTCTCTTTTTCGTTTTATAATTATCGGTTTTCTTTTTTTTTTTTTTTTTTATAATTTGATGTGTAAAAGTATTTTATTAGAATGTAGTTTGTTAATAAAAATAATAATAAAAATAATAATACTTACTATATTGTGTACAAACATTATATCTTCAAATATATAACCATTGGATAGAGCTCTTCAAGACCTTTTTAATGAACCATTATTCAATAAAATCTATCGAAGGTAATCCTTAAAATTACCATTATTGATTTTAAATTATTTTCTTGTTTAATAAATGAGTTGTTTTAATGTATCTCTTATAAATGTGTGCAGAATATAAGTATTTTCATAAATTTATTAAGAAATTACTGATGACCACGAGATCATTCAAGTTTTTAAACAGCACCGTTGAAGATTTTATGAACAATTATGATACTCTCACTGAAAAGGAAACCATAAAAATTTTAGAAATTTTCAAACATTCCTCCATTGGATATTTGATTGATTTATTTAATTACAATAAATGCATTTTGAAGTTATCGATTTATTTGATGCATTTAGACAAAGCAATAGTAGATAATGATTCATTGAATGAATGCTTTTGGAATTGTATGGATTTAAGGCTGGAACCAGGATATAGTAGTGGATTGATTTATGAATGGATATCGAAATCCGAATTGATTGAATATAAGCTAAGGAAAAAACTCAATGATGGTAGGAAAATGTATTTAACTTGTTACATTTGTAACGAAAATCAAGTATCGGTTTTGTTTTTACCTTGCGGACATGTAATTGTATGTTCTAAATGCCATGATTCAAATGTTCGCAAATGTAAAGCATGTTCAATGTATATTAATGAGTATCATAATATATACATTTAATAAACATTTATTTCTTTACCTTTGTTATTAATACTTTGAATATTGTAAATAATAAAACTATGTATCAAATAATAATATTCAAACTAAACCAAATTTACAAACTACCGCGCCAGCCCCTTCGGGGCGGGCGGCGGCGGGCGGCGGTTGTGTATGTCGATGATTTTAATTTTTATTAAATGCATTTGTTTGATTTCAGAATTCGATTTGTGTGACTAACCTTGTTAAATTTGAGTTGATGTAAATATTAATAATAATAATAATAATAATAATAATAATAATAATAATAATAATAATAATAATAATAATAATAATAATAATAATAATAATAATAATAATAATAATAATAATAATAATAATAATAATAATAATAATAATAAAGTAATTTCTTATGAAGATTTATATTAAAGTGATTCAAAGCTGATTTATGAAATTGGTTGAACCTTTTAAATGTAATTATCCAACAATAAATATTTAATGTAATAATGATCAAATTCACTTAAAAAGGCAGTGCCGACAATTTGTGAGAGTCAACAAACATCGATATATTACTGATTTATAATCTTCAAACTCTCTTTTCAATTCAATGGATATTATAATCAGTGGTGAAATTGGAAGAAATAAAAGTTCTTATAATAATAGTAATTATTTGTAAAAATTTTATTATTATTATTATTATTATTATTATTATTATTATTATTATTATTATTACTATCAGAAAAATACTTAATTATTATTGATTAAAATAATTGAAGGGATAACATGTGGTATGAAATTATGCGATAATAATCGATTACATCAACGGAAATCACAGGATTTGCACTGTGAACTGTTACTAAATCACGTGTGAATGATATCAGTAAATTATTATTCCTTGACCTTAAAAAAAATGACCTTGACCTTAAAAATTTGACCTTGTCCTGGATGTGACATGTCCTGGAGGTGACACATCCTACTACTTGAATCCCATAAAATATTTTCAATGTTTTATCATCAGATTTTGTCATATTCGATAACCGAGGAAGAGCAAAAATAACTTTCAACGACCTTTCCAAAAACCAGTTTAGGCACTATAATAGAAATTATGGACCAATTTATTGAAAATGATACCGATTTTGAAATGATTTCAAATGCAAGACGGAGTGTCATGAATGCCTTGTCCATTTATCGACAACTCCTTACAGAGCGCAAAAGAAAAACACAAATGACATTAAATACCTTCTTGATAAAAAGGCAGAAAATTGAAAATGCAGAAGAATCTCAATAATCTCAAACATAAATGGTGACTTTTATTTATTTTTATATATCCATTTTTTGTTATGTTTCTACAGTTGTAAGAAATAAATATTTGTTGTTGCATTGTTATAAAAAGATATTTAATGAACTTAAGAGACGAAACACCTGAGCAGTTTTTTAATTTCCTAGACTTTTCCCCCTAACCCCAATATTTACACGATGAAATGACCTCGTTTAACGCTGTTTTGTATAGAGCTATACTTTGATGGAACGTACACCCGGCGTTAAGCGGGATCTTACTGTACCTGCATTTACTACATCAAACACCTGAGATGATTCTACACAAATTATAAACATTGATTTCGTAAACAATTCGACTTCAGAAGAACTCGAAATACTACGACCAATTTCCTTAGAAATTAACTAAGATTCTCAATTCAATATAAGAACGACATGTAAATATTATATCATACGAGGTGTCGAACCGGCAAAACGTGTTTGAAACATAACCGCATCAGATTCTGGTTAAAGCTAAGTTACCGAGGTTCTCACGAACTATCATGTTTTGTATTTTGATTATTTTTAAATATTTAATATAAATATTGATTAAAGCTTGATTATATATCGATTAATTGTTTATGATTTTTGTAAAATTAATAATTTAACAAGAGAAAAAATTTACCTTCATGTCCTAATCTAATTTCATTTAATTCTTCTTCAGCCTTTTTTTTCTATTTTATAGATT
>CAUHTR010008238.1:18322-53926 GCA_959609185.1 Schmidtea polychroa | reverse complement strand
AGCCTTTTTTCTATTTTATAGATTTCATTTTTTCCATTAATTTCCAATTTATAAATTTCTTTTTGTAAATCAATTATATTAAAATTCATTTGAGTAATCTAAAAGATTTAATTTTTTTTCTCATCATTCTTTCTTTCCTACCATTTTTTCTTTGTCCATTTTCATATTTTCCAGCGTGGATTTCAAATCATTTATCACAATTTGGTGCGCTTTTTCTTTTTTACAGACTGCTGCCAGATATCGAGCCTTTTCATCTCTTTCCTGCGGTGTTGTCAATAGCCGTTGAAACAATATTCCTCGTAGCTGATTCATTAGTTCAATCAGCCGGATCAAAGACACATTATACTTTATTTGCCATATCTCTTTGTGTTTCATGACACAATTTACGGCATGAGGATTATTTCTGAATCCAATAATTATACTTCGAATGTAAAACTGAATTATTGGGGCCATCTGAAGAGAAATACAATATGTCTTTAAATAATAAATTCGATTACCAACATTGATAATAATATACATAATAATATACATAATAATATACATCAGCGCTGTCCAACTGGCGGCCCATGGGCCGCATGCGGCCCATCTCATCATTTTCTGTGGCCCATTCACAAAATAAAAATAATCATATTCTGTGGCCTATTAACAAAATAAAAATATCTGTATAATGGAATTTTTTTTTAAAATTTTTGTCAATTTTAAATATGACCAGCATTATATCAGTAATATTATTTGTCTTATTTTTCTTTCTAATCTAGTTTTTGTCATGAAACTTTACTGATCTATATTTAAAATTGTAAACGTTGTTTAATTACGTACAAAGAAATACATGTATTTAAAATCTGTAAACGCGTGTTTGATTGTTTTTATTGTGAAATTTTATTTGCTTAATATACACATAAAATTAGGTAAGTACATTTAAAAAATTTGGTATTTAATTTTTTTTTAATTTTTTAGTTTTTTATTATTTCAAGCGAACTTATTTTATTATTTAAAATTTACAAATATTAATATTTACTACTGTCATAAAATGAGTGCAAAAAAATACGAAAAATTACGAGTGAGAATCGGGAATTTAAAGAACGATGGGAAATTGATTATATGTTTGTGAAGCAGAAAGAAATTTATCTGTGTTTGATATGCCGGATGAATACTACTATATGTAAAGAATATAATCTGAAGCGTCATTATCAATCACAGTATATTATACATAATAATAATAATAATAATAATAATAATAATAATAATAATAATAATAATAATAATAATAATAATAATAATAATAATAATAATACTAATAATAATAATAATAATAATAATTAACAAAAGATATGATACGCCTTTACTTCAAGTTTTAATTTTATTCAAAATAAAAAATAGGAATTTTCGACTATGAAATATTCTCTTCAAGCTACTTAAGAAAATAATTTGAATATGAATTTTTAAGATTTTGATAATTTTTATTTGAATTATCCACCTTTTGATTGGCTCTTGATTTAATTTCGAAATTAAAAAAATTCTTTAATGTTTTTTCTATAGTATTTAAAATGGGAATGGGAAATTATCTAATAACTATATAATCACATATAAAATATAAGCCAAAATCATTACGTAAAAGTATATATGATTGAGTAATGTTTAGTTGCCCGATGATTGTGTAATACATATAAAAGGTTGGTCTATATCAGTGATTCTTAACCTTTTGAAATCAGGGAACACTTGATCATAAGAAAAATTCGTGGAGAACCAAAATCAAATATTTAATAATAACCTGATCATTATATAACAGTTAAAAATGACATTAACTAATATATATATATACTCGAATGAGATTTGTTTAATGCGAAAATAATTTAATGTTATACATTCGCTTGTCGGCATTTGCAGATTTCAGCGATATTTGGTCTAATATTTGATATCACTACTCTTAATTCTTCGTCTAAAACATTGAACAAGCAGCAATACACTAATAAAAATGTCTTACCTGATATATACGTAAGATCTGAATTAGAAATAGTATCACTTATGTTATGAACAGCACACGCACAACACAATCCAAATAAAAACACATAAAATATTATTAAATCCTAGTAAATCAGCTTTTTAGGGATATAATCGCAAGGGGAACTCGGAAGTGCCGAGTGACCAAGCGATGGCTCTCGAACGAGTACTTGAGAAACATTGCAAGATTAGCAAACGACTTCACTTTGCAAAGGTGCTGCCACCTAGCCATTATTTGTATAAATCAAATCACATATAGTAAATGAATCGACATTAAATTTCGGATTTCATAATTTCGTGGAGCACTAACTAAAAACTACTTTATTATATATTTGTGGTTTTCAATTTTTTTACTATCAAGGCACCCCCTAATATTAATTATCAAAAATTCGAGGTACTTCATTTATTTTTAAAACAGCCATTTTTTTGCCAATACTTTTTTAGAAGCTTTAAGAGGTTTTTTTATGAAATTTTCAGTGACACCATTTCACATCTTTTATATTTAGTCAAATTTAATAAATTCGAATGATTACATAACCATAGATTAAGTAACTTTTAAAAATTACTCAATATGACTAACTCAAAATTATCTATGTATTTTTTAAATAATAAAAACCTTATTAAGGAATGAATGAATTTAATGTAAAGTAAATTTATTGAGTTTATAATAGCGAAAAATGCTGCACTACATAGTAAAATACTATATATTTTTAATTGAATTTTTGTCCCAAAGGTCCCGAATAAATTGCATTTTTAGTACAACTATGTTTAGGCAAAATTCAATTATCTACAAGATGGCTTCAGTAGGTAGATAGTAACCCCCCCCCAATAATGGGTTGCTGCAGAAATTTTTTTGCTGAACGGTTACGTAACTGCTGCAGAGAGCTACACTTATTTTTCTGGGATTTTCAATGGAAAAAAGGTCCTATACAAAAAAGCCATGATTTTTCTGACTATAGTGAGGGTGTCTCTTTGAACCTGGGAATTTCAATACACAATCCGATTCTCGCTAAAACAGCATGGATTTCTAAGTATAATTATGGTGGGTCTACTTGGTCCTGGGATTTTCAATACAAAATGGGTCCTCAATAAAAAAGCATGGTGATTTAAGGTCTCAGGGTATTTTCAATAAAAAATCCGATTTTCGCTATAAATGCATGGATAATTAATAAAAATTTCAATCTAAAATTGTCATTAAAAATTATTTCATAAAAATTTTCATTTCTCAAAAGCAGGTGGTTATTCAAACTTTTTGATAATAAATTTAAAATTATTACTTTAATTTACTTATTTAAAATTCTAGACCAGGGGTGGGGAACCTGCGGCCTCCCGAAGCTTCTTGTGCGGCCTCCGGAGATATATCGAATTTAAATCTTAATTTATATAAAAAACCTTGAATTTTGCGGATTTACAAATAAAAATACTTGTAACTACTGAACTGTATATATATACCGTACTGTACAAGCATCCCGCCGAGTACAAAGAACGAAATATAAAAGTCAATCATTCAGACGAATAAATACATAACGTACGTAGACGAATAAATAAGATTATTGAGCACTCATTTGTGAAATGATGCCTTATTTGCATCAATTTTTCGATTCAGAAATAATAAAAATTTTCCAGAATATTTCGTATAGCTGCATTTTTCAAATCTAGAGACTCATTATAAACAAAAGATTTAAAATGAAATTAAATAATGTTAAAATACTTTTTGACTGCGGCCCCATTTAGATGCCACAAATTTCAATGTGGCCTATTGAATTAAAAATATTTCCCATGTGAAACACATTTTTAGCATTGGCGATTCTAGCATTTTAAATACATGGAATATTATAAACTTAACCTTTTTTTTCTTCTCTTCCAACTCCGGAAGTTTTTCTTTTATTTCATCAACATTAACTTTTTTAATTTCTTCTGAAGACGGAACTGATCGCTTTAATTCATGTTTCATTAATTTATTTATCGGTATTGTCCAAAAGTCCTCAGGCAAATTGTAAACATCCTTTTGATTCTCTGCTTCAACATCTAAACAGCTTTTCTGGAACTGGCCTTTACATTCTAAAATTTGAATGGTAATTTTCATATAGTCCATGTAAAAAGGCTTGAAATTGACAAACAATCGGTAAAGTTGTTTCCCCAACAGAAATGCATAGTCCTATTTATTAATATTATTTAATGTTACTTTATTAGAAAACTTACTTCCAAATCTTCCATTATGCTTTCAAAAGAGCCTATCAAATTAAAATTTTTAATGGCATCATCAAGTATTAATAGAATCCTTTCAGATTCTATAGTTTCAAGATGTCGACTTTTTGGTTTAAGGATAAGATTTTCTTGAGACTTAAAAGACTGAGATTTCTTTTTGTTTGAAATATTAGAAGATCTCTTTTGAAATTTAACATTCATATTATTAGTAAATGATGTAGTCAAACAAATTAACATTTGACAATAACTATTGAAAAAAATTTATCAACAAATGATGTCATGAATAGAGATTATTCTCGAGAATCCTCGACCAATATTTTTTTCTCGATTCTCGAGAATTTCGAGAATAAAACAAAAACTGGTTTGTGTATTTACAACATTATTTTCTCACTTAACGTATTAATAATTGTGAATTTTGACATTTGTTTTGGTTCGACATGTTTTTTGATTGAATAAATTAATAATCAAATTATTACGTAAGTAAAAAAAAATTTTAATTCATTAAACTTTTTTCATAGTTGTTTGCCGTTTACCGTTGTCTACTATCGTATAAGTAAGTGTAGTTTTCTTTATGGTGTTTTCTAAGGTCGATTTCAATTATTTAATGGAAATATATGAACAACAACAATATATATATATATATATATATATATATATATATATATATATATATATATATATATATATATATATATATATATATATATATATATATATATATATATATTTATATATGGAAATGAAATGAACAATACAGACTTTATAGTGATTGTTGGAAGTATTTAAAAAAGGAAAACAAGGATACAGCTGCAAACAAATATCGTGCAAAATCTCTTCTACAACAAGTAAACATCGCCATTCAATGAGTCGAACCGTAAAGGAAAATTAATATTTAAATTGAGGAAAAACTGCAGCAAAAACAGGATTAGAGGCAACAACGTCAACCATTGATACATTCTTTCGTATTACTAGTCCAAATTTGTAGGAAATTATTACTAAACTGGCCGCGAAAGATGGTCTCACCATGTCTCAAATATCTAAACGTGAATTTCTACAAAGCAGTTTAAAAGCGCTGGGATTTACTTTGTCAAAGCAACCGTGAGATATAATGAAGATAATTAGCGAATTTTATGAAGAAATTAAAGGCGATACCATCAATAAAATAAATAAAAGAAAATTGCAGAATAAGAAGGCTAGTGCATCTATTAACGAATGAACAAGTGCTAGAAACCGTATATATTTGAATGATGAAGATTCTGACAACCTACGTTTAGTTCGAATTAATGGTAGTTGCACATCAGAAATATATCAGAAATAAACTCAAGTTGTTTGGGTTGAATAATGCAAAAGATATTGTGGCAATAACAAGCGATGGAGCTAGCGTAATGCCAAAATTTGGAAGATTATCACCGATCAATTCACAGCTATGTTACAATCACGCAATACAGTTGGCAGTTATGTCTGTTTTTTACAATAGGAAAACGAGAGAAATAGATCAGGAACCTTTAAATGGTATTGACAATGAAACTGAAGAGATTGATCACGAAAATTATAACAAAAACCACAGACTAGGACGAATATAAAGATTGTGATATAGATCGACTTGGTAATTTTGTAACGTTATGACATAAGGATTACAATGTAAGTAAAATCCTACTATAAGGGTGTGATAGTCTGGTAAAGTTATAAAGTAAGGGTTGTGATATAGATACATTTCATGATTTGGAAAAATTATAGTATAAGGATTATAATGTAAGTGGAATCCTAATATAAGGGTAAATTAAGTTGATAGTCTGGTAAAATTATAAAGTAAGTGTGGTGATTTAGACCCATTTTGTGACGTTGTACAATTATAATATAAGGATTATAATATATAAGTAAAATTCTAATATATGGGAAAATTAATTTGATAGTTTGGTAAAATTATAATGTAAGGGTTGAAATATAGATAAATTTTGATAGTTTGTAATTTTATAATATAAGGATTATAATCTAAATAAAATTCTAACATAAGGTTAATAGGATCACCAATGTAATATATTATAAGAGCCGCATTTGCCCACCGTTGTAATATAATATAATAATCGGAGTTAATAATACAAAGTCGATAATATAATTAATAAGAGTTTTTGTGGGATTTACTTTCTAATCTTAATTACAATTTCAATAGATTTAGTTGAATTAATCGGCTGCAAGAAAACTTGTATTGTCAAACTTTAAGTCTGGGGACATTCCCGTTTAGATTTCCCTAATGTTGTGTATGATAAGGTAGTTTAAGTGTAAAGTTAGGTATGGAATTTTAATGTAGAAAAGTCACTTTAATTAAAATTTACCTACTTCCCCGACTACTCTCAGTTCGGTACGATAAGCCCTATTGTTATTTGACAGTCAGTTGACCTCTTTAATTATCATCATTTTGCTTGTCCGCAAGTCGTAACGTATATGCCAACCATCAAGAAGGAAATTTCCTCCACTACTCTATGGATTTCACCATTTTGTTTGTGGCGCCCTCTGGTAACTGAAAATTCATTTTAAGTGCATATCAGATCATGGACCTGCAGTTATTACGCGTTGTGGACCCAACAATAATGGCGTTAATATATTAGTTGGATGCAAGGCTGACTCGAATCTGGCGCATAAAAATATGAACACGAAGATTCCAGTCACTCTTGCAGCGTGAAATAATAATAAAACAAAACAATAGCATTAAACCCTTGAATATTATGAATTATAATTTGATGATAAACTTATACTGGTAACCCTCGATTTACACGGTTAATTAATGCATTAATACAATTCATGGGGTTTGGTTCCAAAAAATTTTAAAAATGATTTATGTTTTTGATAGTTTTTATTATTTTCATGCATCCAGTACAAAAAAAAGAAGAATAAAATACAAATAGACTTGAATTCAAAATTTAACAAAGAATAGTAAAATAAATTAATTCATTTTGCATAAATATCAAAATAAAAATATGGCATAATTTAAATTGACCATAGATAAGGTTAACAAATTCCATCATAATCACTTTCAACTTCATCATCACTCTCAAAATCTCTGAAAAAATATGTAATGTGTGGCTTATTCATTTTTACTGGTGCTTCTTCATCACTTGAATAATTTTCTGACACTTCATTTTTTTGAAACCGTGTTAATTAAGGGTTTTCATTAATTTTGAAGCCGTGTAAAATCAAAACCGTCCTAAAAAATATCGTGTTAGACAAGGGTGTGCCGCGATATTTTAACCGTGTTAAAGCGAAATCGTGTTTTTCAAGTACCGTGTTAATCGAGGGTTAAATAATTAAACAATTAAACAATAAACATGTTGGGTTTTGGATTATTTCAAGTCGGTTCTCTCTGACTCCTAGTGTTCTTTAAATCAAAACAATGAACGACCCAACGTATATTGAAACAACAAGTTCACAATTTATTATCACGCTACAATTACCAATCAAAGTTTTATACGATTCTCCGCTCGGCGTTGATGCTTTGCAAACAAATAATATTCACCTTTTGATCCTTTAGCTTCTCTCGATTCACGTTTTCCTCGGTTTCTGTTTGGTTTGATTCCTTTTCACCTTTTCGTATTCTTAATTCTATTTCTTCTTTTCCCTACTTCCCTAAATTCGTTTTTACCTCTCGACTATTCTCGATTCTTCTTACCCTACCTGAGGCAAAATGCCGATTTTCTCTGATTTTCCCTTTGCTTATATACTCCTCGAAATCAGGATGACAAATGGTTATTGCCGAGCCAATCTTTCGTTTGACATTTTCTCCTACGTGTTTGCTTCGGCTGTCACCCATAATGGTCCAACGAATCCAGATAATTAATGGCCCTACCGGTCTTCCTACGCGCGCTATCTTCTCCTTACTGTTTTCCCATTAATCATTGTGTCAAGCTAATGGGCCCAAATCTTCCTTTTGTTTGCCTTTCTTCTTGTTTACCCAGCTCGGGTTTCCTTTATCTCTCGGGTTCTTCATTGGCCAATTAATTAATTAATTAACGTTTTCTGTTTTCATACGTTTGAATGTTTTTCGACCCTTCCTAACCCTTTTCTGATAAATCCCTAACCATCATCTTGTATACCATTAGCTAATCTATACCTGTCCCGTTTTTCCCATTCGATTTCGATGATTTTTCCATTTATTGATTTTTCTCGGATTTCCGGATTCTCGCCTTTCGTAATTGCTTTTTGCATTTTCTAATACTGTTTCCATCGCACTTTCCTTTACTATTAATTCTGTGCACGATCCCGCTTTTATTTGCCTTTTTTCCTCGCTTACTTTCCATTTGAATTATTATCCTAAATTTTATTTAAATTTTTAATTTTAATTTACAGACCTCAACAAACAATCAGCCTTACTGTTGGTTTCCGAATTAGTTTGGTTCAATTCATGAAGACAAGTTTTTGACGTAAAAAGTATAAAAAAGTGTGTATTTTGTGATCAAAATGTGGTGGTATATATAGCTAGTTTTCGGTGTGGGAGTGCGTGTGTGTGCATTGATGCAGTAAAACCAACTTGAATTCTTGTTAATTCTGGAACATTCTATTTTTTATTTTCATCGATTTTTATGGAGATTTTTTTGTAATAATTTTTGTTTTTATTTTTGAAATTATTTTTTATTACATTTGACTCTGATGGATTTGGGCATTTCTAGAACATTCCATACTAAATTTAATCTAATTCTTATTTTAAAATCGTTTTTGGTGGATTCTTTTAAGATTTTTATATGTTGAATTAAATTATTTATTTTTCTTAAATTTTGTTGTGTCGCTTGGCGGCCATGATGGATTACGTCATTTTCATGGATTAATTTGTGTAAATTTGAATAAAATTTTCTCTATTTCAGGTTTTTGTGAATCTAGAATTCAGTTCTAGCTCAACAAGGAAAAAATAGTTTTCTGACAAATTTAGATGACAGTGATGGTTCAAATGTGGAATCTAAAAGCGGTGATTATGCTGATGGTGGCGAAGGAAGTTCTGATAATGAACGATTTGTTGCTGAACCTGTGAAAAAAAAATAAATATTTATAAAATGAATAAAAATATAAGAAAAATTGTGTTATTATTCAAAAGATCGCAAGTGCGAGACAGCATTTTGCAAAGCTATGTTAAAATAGTTGAAAAACAATAATTACAGCACATGTTGGATTATCGAACACGATGGAACACCATTGTAGCTATGATTGAAAGATTTTGGCGTATCATTGATCTGATACTAAAATCTTTAATTCATTTTAACTTGAAGATTGAGTGGCTAGAAGAAGATGAAACTAATGCTATCAATATAGTATGATGTTTAAATGCATTTAGAGTTGCAATAGAAGCATTAAGTCGGTTAAATGCTAATTTGTTGACGGCAGAGGGCGTGTTACAATTTTTATTCAAGACCCTTGCAAAGAAAATACAGATATTAGCAATAATTTATTAAATAATTTAATGAATCAGATAGAAAAAACTCTTTATTAAAATTCCTTCAAGATTCTCAAAACTTAAAAAAGTTAGAGAAAATGTTTTCTTCAAATGTACTTCAAAATATTATATATCAAATATGTCAAAAAGTATAATGAATAGATTACAGAATAATAGCAATTTGAATACTACTTTCTCTACTAGTTCAACAGATGTTATTGAGATTGATAGTCTGGATTCTGAGAATGAATTAGGTTTAGCTCAGCAATTGGAGGATCAGTTCTAGAAATCTTGGTGCTGATTTTAAATGTTATCAACACATTCTTTGGAAATGTGTAAATTAACTTTATTTTGTAATATTTAAATCACAATAATGACAAATATTATTCAAAAAATAATTTAGATATAACAATATTTATATAAAAAATTTTGTTCTATTCATTAATTATAACCATCTGAGTGATTTGTTCTTGTTTTACTCTTATAAATTTAATTTAAGGATTTTAAAATTTAAAATTATGACTTCTGAAGAAGTGAGTGAATTTTATAATTATGCTGTAGCTTAAAATAATCTATTAACATTTTTATATTAGGAATTTCAAGAAATGGCGGATCAAGTGAAAAATTTGAAAGCTAAACCGTCAGACGAAGAACTTCTTTATTTATATGGACATTTCAAGCAAGCAACTGAAGGTGATGTTGCTACAAGTAATTTTTAACAAAAATATCCAATATATAAGTAAACTAGGTCGACCAGGAATGCTAGATTTTAAGGGTAAAGCAAAATGGGATTCATGGAATAGTGTTAAAGGTATATACATAATGTAATACATAAATAGATGTGTATTTTAGGTATGAATAAAGAAGATGCTCGCCATAATTACGTGCTAAAAGGAAAGGAATTGACTGCTAAATATGGTGTCAATTAATTTTTTTTTCAGTTTGGAATAAATTTTTGAGTTTTTTAATTTATGCTGAATTTAATGAAATAACTAATTAATCTCCTTTAGTTAATCTTTAAATTTTCCTTGTATAGTGGTTTGTAAATTTATTGATAGTTATTAAAACTAATTTTCATAATGAAAGAAATGACAAAGATATTTGATTTTGCATGACCTAGTTTATTTAGTTGACATAGAAACCTCAATAAAAGATAGAATGATTAAAAATAGGTTATTTAGTCTTGATTTCATGACATTTATGTTACTTGTATTATAATCCATAAATTTAAACCAAAAATGATTTATATATAAATTATGTAATAAATTATTGTAAATTAGTTGCTACACTAGAGAATTAAAATTTTAAACAAATTAATTTTGCTACGCGTTTATTCTCAACACTCAAACATTTCAAGTTCTTGGTACCTCCAAACCACTTGGTGCTTTGAAATTTCATTTTAATATTCCATTTTTAGAATTTCATGTATTCCAGATAAGGTTCAGCATCCTTGAGTTCTTGTTGTAATTTTAGCAGTTTACTATATAATCATTTGTATGATCACTAAATAGTAGCTGGTAGGTAGTTCTCGTAGCAGCCCACTTGTGGTATCACTTTATCCAGGACAGCCTTTCTATATGATTGACTTATGAATCCATAGATAATATTTAATTATTATTGTAAAGTCAGTACCAAAGTCCGACACCAAGTAGTCTTTAGTTAAATTAAAACTAGAATTTATTTGATTTCATCATTTTAACAATATTGTAAAAAATACTTGACTTTATTTGGAAATTAAAATGAGTTAGTTAAAGCAGGTTTAAAGAAAACCGCAACTTTAATTGATTTGATTCACTAACTCTAACTTCACTACTTTCCCTTTGACTGTTGTTTGAATAACTTTATTTTAAATGTTATCTTCGAAAAAATGGTAATTGACTACTTTTATCTCTGATTTAGTTTAGTTTAATTTTACTAATTTTCGCAAACAAAATAATTAAATTAGCAAACAATAAAATAATTACGTAAGCTGTATTTTGTTGAAAACATGACAATTAGACAGACACCCACTTGCATCTTTACACAAAGATCTTGTTCAGCTAATTTAATATTGAGAAAAACTAATCTTTATTAATTTTGGAGAAAGGACTAATCTCATTATTTTTGCTCTTATCGCTCGAGTTTCCAACATAACCTTTAGATGATTTATTTTTAATTAATTTGTATTTTTTGAATATCGTTTTCTGGAGACCTCCATTTATTTTATATTATTGTATTTGTCTCATTATTTGCCATCCGCACATTATTATTTTCCCCGATATATGCCAATTTTATTTTTATCTTTTTTTAATTTATAATTAATTTTTATACTTTTGTTGGCGTTTCTATCGGAAAAATTGGACAAGTGTTTCTACCTGCAAACTATATGACAAATCGTTCTAGATTTCTGACAAAACTTCAAATGATTTGTGCTTTATGACAGGACACTCGTGACTGTCGTCACGTTGGTAATGCTCCAAGTCGGCGAAAACCTTAAAACTCTCTCCTATGGCATTTCTCTTCCGGTTACTGACTGCCGATAGACGGGATTACGTCATCTTGGGTCTCTCCGTCTCAATAACGTCTCATGGGTCACGAGCGTCGTGGTGATATAAGAACATTTAGCAAGGTGTATTTACGTTTAAATGTGACACTAAATACGGTGTAGAAGTCGGTTTAGAAACCATAAGATATACATATATTATTCCAGCAAAAACAGTGAATAAAAATGACAGAGAAATTGAATGAGTCGATGTAGTTCAAAGGTGGTTAATCTGATTAATCCCCAGAAATCACTCGCTTCCGCCTCCTGGAGTAATATATCCAAATCGAAGGTCGATGTGATATCCTCAGCCCACGGAGTTCCTGATGCGAAAGGTCTGGGCAGCACTACTATTCATGGCTTGCAGAAGATTGGCCACAACTTTAGCATTATTTGCTATGGCCTAAGCCTCGGCTCCGGTTTGCTTGATTTTCCTGCGCTTGGTGCTTTCCGCGCGTGATAATTTCTTTCTCTTTGCTATCGGCGGCCGTGGTCGAGACTAACTCCAGTGAAAACGACATCCGGAGTTGGAGGACCAGATGGAGGTACTACACATCCTTTACATGCCGTACTGTTTGAGGCACATAGGGCCTCCACTAGTTGATGAGCGGGAAACATATTATCCTTTTCGATTATTGGAGGAAGGGCGATTCTCCGATTGAGCTCCGATTGGATGTATTTCTTGCGGAGCGCTTGAGATTGCTCCTTTAGCAGCACCCGTTGTGCGCGACTCTCCTCGAACAGACTGTCGCGACAGTGTTCAAGACGCAGTAGTTTTTTATTAGCTTCTTTCATCTGGACGGGGGTGAACCAGGTCCCCTTCAGATGGTCGATCATCTTTTTCAATAATCCATTTTCGGTCTGAAGAGCGCAGATCGTTTTTATCGGAGCACGAAAAACTTTTCAGTGCTACCGAAGTCGTTGGCTTACTGGACCCCATCTACAAACGGAAATGTTATTATTCAGAGTCAATTTCATGTTAGTGGTCAAGACGATTAGAGAATTTTGACCTCTATTTCACAGACAAAAAAAGCGGAAAAGGGAAGATAACCGTCGACAAAAATCATTCACATTTGAAATTTAAAAGAGGAAAAGTAAAACTTTAAATTAAAGGAATATGTATTTCGACATACTTTACTCCACCCAGGTAATGACAAAATACGTTAATTTAAAGATTTCCGAGGGAAGCGTTTAATTTTATCGCCTTTTAGAATTTTAATTCTCAGTTAAATTATTTGAATTCGTAACAAATCCTGGTCCTCGATTGTCTGCACTAGTTTATTTATTGTATGTATTTGATTATACAGTAAAACCCCGCTTAACACTGTTTCGTTTAGCGCTGTTTCGGTTTAGCGCTCTTTTATTTCAAAGTGGATATTCCTCGAAATTGCTCGCAGAAATATGAAGATTCCCCGCGAAACAGTACAGTTGTGTTTCTTGTTTGGTGCGGTGTTGTTTGACGCATTTTTATTATTTGAAACATTTGTTGACATTATTGTAGGTATAAATTTATATAATACTATAACGATTAATACATTGACAAATATTATGATCTTTAGTTTTTATCGTGAGTGATAATGAAAAACAAGAAAATAAAGCAATTAGAAAAAGTATTTCACTGGAAACTAAAATGTAAGTGATTAGAAGGTTAGATTCTGGCGAACGTCAATCTCAAATTAATGCTGCATTGAATCTGGCAACTTCAACAATAAGGACAATTCTTAAGAATAAAGAAAAAAATACTGTCATCGGCAACTGCAACTACGGCAAGCTCTGCAACTAGAATTGCCCGTTCTAGAAATAACATTATAGAGTAAATAGAAAGACGACTGTCTATATGGATTGACGACGAAATTGAACGCAATATGCCATTAAACCAATCTATCATAATGGAAAAAGCTAGAAGAATTTTTAATTACATTCAGGCTGAGGCAAGTGACATAAGTGAAACTTTCGTTGCTAGTAGAGGATGGTTTAATAGATTTAAACATCGAAATAATCTTCACAACATAAGGATTACAGGAGAAGCAACAAGTAGTGATACGAAAGAGGCGGCTGAATTCCCAACGACGTTAAAAACAATAATTGAACAAGAAAATTATCCTCCAGAATTGGTTAATGTTGATGAAACAGGCCTGTTTTGGAAAAAAATGCCAAAACGAACATTTCTATCCCGTGAAGAGCACCAGGATTTAAAGCTGTAAAAGATCACTTAACACTCCTACTGGGTGGTAACGCAAGCTGAGATTTCAAATTAAACCCACTAAATCAACTTTACTTGTAATTTGGGAGTCTAATAAAAGATCATGGATAACTATAAAAATTTTCCGGGATTGGTTCACTGGACATTTCTGCCCATCTGTAAAACGTTATCGCGAAATTAAAAAGCTTGTACAAAGAGCACTACTATTAATTGATAATGCTCCAAGCCACCCAAGAAATTTATCAGACTTACAACATGCATTCCAGTCGAAGTGGTTTTCTTGTCACCTAACACAACTACCTTAATCCAACCAATGCACTAAGGCGTTTTATCCAATTTTAAAGCTTATTATTTGAGGCGAACATTTAAGCAGATGTTTGAAAAGACAGACGGAGAAGAGAAGCAATCAATAAGAGAATTTTGGAAAAACTACAATATCATGAATGCTATAGCAAATACAAAACTTTCTTGGAATGAGATAACAGAAAGATCTTTAAAAGGAGTATGGAAGAACATTTGGCCGGATTTAAGTAAGAGCGAAGACATTGGACACTCTGTCGATATGAATGAAATAGTGGAAAAAAGACGTTGAAGAAATAGTTCAAGAAATAGCAGCTAGTTTTTTTAATGATAAGCTCAAGGAATTAACTGCGCAAGAAGAAAACAAAAATATTGATAATAGTGATTTCGAAGAAGATCAAAAAGAACTTTCGATGGTGTTTGTAAAAAGGAGTTTGACCACTATAACTGAAATTATGGGCCAATTTGTTGAAAATGATCCAAATTTTGACAAGAGTTCAAAAGCAAGGTGTTATAGATGCTTTATCCATATCAACAACTTCTAACAGAACGCAAAAGGAAAACACAAACTGCATTAAATGCCTTTTTGACAAAAACGCAGAAAGTTGGAAACACAGAATAGACTGAATGATCTGAATGACTAAAAATTGAATTGTTTTTATAATATATTCGTTTATATTGTTATTTATTTTTGTAATAAATAAATGTTTGGTTTTATTTTTATAAAAAACAATCATAATTTTTAAATTTAATACCTAACAAATTTTCTATCCAACTTCCCCAAACCCCATTATTTACATGATAAGATAGCCTCGTTTAGCGCTGTTTCGCATTACGCTCTACTTTGATGGGACGTATCCACCGCGTTAAACGGGGTCTCACTGTATTACCCTACCTTCTAATGATCTGAAATCATCAGATTTGAGTGGTTCTATGTTTGGATGACTGTGGCAGAGTAATGATCGTTGTCGCGCTTGACTGGGTTTACAGTTCATTCATAAATTTCAAAAATGTGTTTGATTGTGGTTAGATGAGAACAGTAACTATCTAGGTGGTTCTATTGTTAACATTTTCTGGTGGAATAGTCGTATTCGAGAACGAACTTATCGTATCAGGTCAGATTTATCTCCACAATAGCTATATCGACAGTCATATGATAAATTGTTATTTAAGTCGGACAATCTCTTTTCTTCTAACGATCTACACCAGATCCATTTATTTCTAAAGTGACAAAATAACGAATTGCGATGATTTCTACAAACGACGGACGGATGAGGCGTATTCGATGTAGAACATGAGACTTATTGCTACGAATATCATCGCACTATAAGTTTGCGTGGTTCTATATTATAGAATCTATAATATAAACTTATTACTTTATTATATATTATAGATGATTTTATTCAATCAAACTAAGGGTATGTCATTTTAATTTATTTATCTATAGAAATTATCTCATTAAAATTTTCTTTAAAATCCATGTCTGAAAATTTATAACTGAAAATAACATTGAAAATCTGAAACATTAAAATTTGTAATCAAAAATCCATGATAAAATTATCATACGAGAAAAGAAATGATTCCCTAATCATATCCTCCCAGTGAAAGCGGATGTACTCCTGGGGCCTACTAAATACCAATTGACTGGAGTGGCTGATGATTGTTGAGTAAAATTATAATTCGAGCCCTGCACGTTTGACTACACGGGGCCTTGATCAAATAATACCAACTCAACACAACAACCCTAACCCAAAGGGAGCAGTCTCAAAAAATTACTTCCACGAATCTCTCTTTTATTATACTTTTAGTTTTTCGCTTGCTTTTAATAAACACTTTTTAATTTAATTATTTCTATTATTCAATTTTCGATCATTTGTGGCAATTTGACTGAGTTGAGAGTTGTTACGGCACTGCATAATCATATTAGGAAAGTGTACAATAAGTATAGCACAGGGACCAAAGATCGAGGGGACCCTTAAACGGAATTGTTAATTGAATTATTTATACAAATTTATTTTACAAAAATTGCCATTCGAGATTTTAAAATACAATTTGTATTCTCAGTAAGACGCAGAATAATTGTATTGAATAACAATAATATTTAAATATTTAACAATAATTTTTGTGTCTTTTTAATGAACTCTAAAATTTATGGAATTTGCATGAATCTGAAACTACGGTTATCCTTTTCTATCAAACCAAAGTATTTTTAAAAACACAGGTAAAGTTTAATACATAGTAAAATAATTTAAGTAATAAATAATTTATTTTTACATTTCCATAGTTCGATAATGTCAAAACCATTGTCAGGCGCTCAAAAAAGAAAAATTAATGTCGCAAAAACTTGAAGAAAGTAAATTAATGTCGCAAAAACTTGAAGAAAGTAAATTAATGTCGCAAAAACTTGTAAAATGGTCGAGTAAAGATACACCAAAAGTCAGAGAAGGGTCTTCTAATAAAAAAAACTGCAGCACTTCTTGAAATTTTACAAGGTCTGCATGACTTTGGATTAATTGAATCTTATTCAAACATCAATATAAACATATGGTAATTCCTCACACTCCCAGTATCAATTTCTTCGTGTGAGAGAAGTTTTAGCAAGTTAAAATTAATTAAAAACTATTTAAGATCTACTTTAGGACAAAATAGATTATACAATCTTGCCATAATATCTATTGAGTATAACATCACAAGGGATATAAATTATGACTATATAATTAATGTTCAATTGAAAGCTAGAAGAGTACGATTAAATGAAAATTAAATAATCTTATAATATAAATAATGTAATATATTTTTGTGTACAATCAATTGTTATATATATATATATATATATATATATATATATTTGAACTATAATTACTTTTTCCCAAAAAATATAGGGGTCATAATAAATTTTTGAACAGGGCCATAAAATTTTTTAGTTACGGCACTGTAAATATGAAAATTATATTCTTTATTAAATATCATTCAAATTATGACTTTCATTATTTTTAGATACAAATAAATAATTAAATATTTTAAAAATAAAAAATAATAATTTTCAAATAATTTTCAGAAATTTTTAAAGCCAAATTTTAACCTTTTCTCAATATATTCAACCAGCCAATCAAAATCTAGCCGTTTCCACATGTTGTTTGCGAAAGAAATGCAATCCTTTCAAATATTGCAAATACATACAATGTTAGTACAAATAATGCTTAACAAAACATCACCAAAAATATAAGTACAATTAAAAAATACTGATTCATTCAAAGTCCGTATATGTAAATATCAAAGTAAACACACAAATTCAATGCGTCACGTCATCCGTTTCATATGCTGATGCAGATTTAGTGCTGAAAAAACGTGTTAAAATAATTTTTCAAGTGCTGAGAAAAATTTCATTTTGTAACGGCATTTTATAAAAATATAATGAAAATTTCTAAATAAATAATTTAGTAAAATAATTTAGAGGTTTGTTGCTTAATTTATGTTGATTTATGTTGAGATTAATTTATTAACAACAGTCATTGTCACTAATATCATTTTATTTATGAATGTATTTAGAAGTATTTAGATTTTGAGACACTTTTTAATTATTTTTGATTTTTTAATTAATTTTCTACATTTCTGTTATAAATAAAAAATTGAAATGGAGTATTACTATAGTTGACAAACACATCTATTGAAAACAAACTACGTTATAATTAAATACAATGACAACGGTTATGACAGTACAGTAAGTATCACAACTAAAACAGTTCAATTTGGTTGGGCGCTTGACGCATTCGCCAGCTGCGCCTGTCGGAATTTGGCACGAGCGGTCTTGCCGGGTCGGTTCCTCTTTTTTGGCTTGGGAAGTGATTCAGAATCGCGACCGGTTGCGATTATCTCCGCCACGGGTCGAATTTGGGATGCTACATCCTGATCGATATCCTTCTGATGGAGTTGCACTTCCAGCTGTCGAATCCGAAGACGGAGAGCTCGGATCTGCGTCTGGTCTTGGACGCTCTGAAGCTGTAACTGTTGGACCAACTTCAGTCGCTTCTGCATTTCCGTCGGGCAGAACCAAGTACCTTCTAGTTTGCGACATCGTTCTTTGAATTTTATGACTTTTAACCGGAGTTCTTCCACCTGTTGCTGCGCTCGCTCACGGTCTTGCCGCATATTTTTCATCAGTTTGAAATTACACAGAAACATGATATCTGCTACCATTAGAGTTTGATAAGGGTGATTATATTTTCTCACCATACATATATCAACTTTAATTCTCAGTAAACCCGCTAGTAATTTCTGCGTATGGTGAATAAAAGGCGTTTTATTTGTCTTAACAAAATACCCTAAACTTTCGATTACACTCTACATATGGGAACACACTAACATTGCAGGTAGGCCTAAAATTACCACATATAGTTCCAATACGAAGGTGTTTTTACGAAATCTGACTAAGAGTAAATAATTTTTCCGTAATTAAAACAAATGGTTTAAAATTGGCTAGGTAAATACCCCCTTGTGAGGTTGATCCACCACGCCAACTATTTCTCGTCTGGTGTGAATAACTTGGTTCTACGACGTATGATTTGGTAGGATAATTAATAATCTACTCAGCCATTCTGAACATTCAATGTTAAGATAATACATTTACTCATACTCACTACATAAACCACATTACCAAAGTATTTCATTAGATTTTAAATAAATCACACGACAGTCTACTTTCTCAAAATCAATCATAAATCACAGTGATCGTTAGCCTCTGATGCCGCAAATCAGTATAATTCATTGGCTGTCCTGGGTTGCCTTTCAAAGGCATCCTCGCTTTCTGGGTGAAATGGTGGTTGGTACTGGTTACCTGTTGGGCCGGTTCCATGGATGATCGGCACTGCAAAGTAGCCGGGCAGTTCTGTCGATATCTTCGAGTTCACCCGACAAGATTTCGCCTTCTATCCGGCGCAGTCGTCCTTAATACCGCCCTACGTCTTCCAGAGCCCACATCTGAGCTTGCTTGGCGTAATTAATGTAGAATTCGATTTTGGGTTATACGGGTACGATGTCCTCGTACATCCATTCGTGGATCTTGTATCAAATCCACCTTGAGCGGAGACGAACGATTTCTTCGGGAACCTCCGAAATGGTTGGATTCATGTCTCTGGCCTGAGACCCCTCAGCTGGCTCGGTGGACGTTGGGTTTTGCAATATTCATGTCTGTTATAACAATAAGTTACGATAAATTTCCTTTGTCGTTAACAATTTTATCTTTACAAATTCCAGCACAATTGGATGATTACAGTGATGTTTCCTAGATACTTTTAATAAAAATTATTTATTAACTTGAAATTAAAGATAAGAAACAATTTAAAATCTTGTTATATATTCATATCACAAAATATCCAAATGAACGAAAATATTTTAATTTGTTTAAACTGGCTAATTTAACCGCTATATCAGGTGAATTTTTAATCACAATAATTTTCCCAATTAATTTTTAGTTAAAAATTCAGAATAGGATATTATGTTCCTACCAGAATCAGCTGCAGGGAGGTGTAACTCAACGATCCGCGTCTTATACGTGGCGTCCTTGCGTTCCCTAACTGCATTTGCTGTAGGTGGTTGGATCGACGACAATCTTATTAAATGTTTCACGACTATTTTGTAACTTGGTATGTGAAGAGAATGTGTAGAGCCCGACAGAGTCTCCAGTAAAAATATGTGGCGGGACAGTCGGAATACTTGTATGTATTGCTTTATACAACCTAAGTGGTAAAAATATTAAAATAATAACGAAATAATAACGAAATGTACTTTCGTATAGTTCGTCTAGAATACTTTCTTTTTCTCGACTCGATAAATCGGGGCCGAATTCTTCGTTTAAATATACAGAAGGTAGACACGAATAAAATATATTTGATTTTGATACCTTTTTTATATCTGTTTGGTTATAATATCTATTTTTATTTTCTTTGTCTTGAATGTTCTTTCACAACGACTTGCCATCTTTGGTTTAATATCTTGAATAATCTTTCCCAATGATTTATAATCTTTGGTTTAATCAGCAGACTTTAATTTTTCTTATTTCTTCTTGATTGATTTTTTTTCGTATTTTAAATTTTTCGATTTTATGAATTCTCTATAGTAAATTATTACTATAGAAAATTACTATATAGATCTTTTAATTATATCGCGGGCCCGTGACTCGAATTAAGTTAGATCGAGTATTTTGTATTTATATTAAAAAAAATTATATATTAACCATTAACATTATTTTACAATAATAAACCGGCTAGAAGTAAATCATTTGGATAATTTGATGCGCATAAAATTCCATGTCATCAGGAAACTCTATTGATCTAGATACAGTTTAAAAGCATTGGACCAACCATAAAGACAGACGTGGAAAGTGAAAATCAGGCAATAAATGAATGCTCTAAATTTCGAACTACATATATTTCAGTTGCAGGTTTTTTCAGAAGAAATTATGTTTAGCACTTTACCGATTATCATTTACTTAAAATAATTTGATCTATATTTTAATTTATATAATAAATAACGTCATTTCTGTGTAAAATGTTTTTTATTATATTGAAGACTGGCGTGAAAAAGAACTGTTAACACCTGTAAATATGATTTTTTTTTGCGTACATCTTCATTTTTTCGCACAGCACCGTCAAAAATTAGAGGGAACGTTGGTCGTCATTACAACAAAAAGTATTGTAATGACGAACCCATTAATTAACTGAATTTTAGCCCACATAGTTGGTATGACTATGCTGGCCACAACAGAGGGGAGTACCCACGTAACTCCATGGCGTGAACCATGTAGCATGTGGAACTTACGGTGATAAAATTTTTATCATTTTAGTTGCATGTTAGATCTTAGACCTACTGGACCGTTGAGAGTTGTGGACCCAACAACGACAGTGCTGTTCTAATTAAACGCAGGACTGGCCAGAATCTCGCGCATAAAAAATGGACGCGAAGGTTCTAATCACTCTTGCTTAAAGAAAATTTAATAAAACAAAACAAGTTTAATATGATGTAAATTATAATAAATAATCAAATAAAAACATTGAAATAGCCCTCCTGGTGGGTTTTGAAAGAAACAAATTTTTGGCATAAAAGAGTAACTTGTGACTGAAATGCGTCGGTATATATATCCTATTTTTGGCGTGCAAATATGTGTGCGTGCATTGATGCAGTAAAACAAATACGAATTATTTTAATTCTAATTAATTTCGATTCTTGATTTTTGTTGATTTTGATGGCGATTTTTGTGCAATAATTTTTGTTTTAAATTTTAAAATTTTATTTTTGAATTATTTTTGAACATTATTTTTTGAACATATTTTTGAACATTTTTTTGAACATTCCATACTATTTTGTGTACTATTTAGCCTATAGTTCTTATTTTATGCGTTTTTGTTAATTCTTTTTTATTATTTTGTTATTTTAAAACTTAGTTGTTCGTTTTCGTTAATTTTATTAGGTTGCTTGGCGGCCATTATGAATTTCGGCGTTTTGATGAGTTGTTCTGTGTTTTTATTTGTTTTCTATTATAATTTGATCTTTTTTTTTCTATCATAATTTTATGAAAATTTCTCTAACTTCCGTTCTTATTTTGCTTTATCGTCTTAATTCGAATTTGTTTATTGTTGTTATGTGTTCCGGTTGTGATTGAGTAAGTTTTATGCAATGCTTATTGCTTATGTTTGCTTTTTCTTTTAATTTGGGTATTTTAATTTTGTGTACAGTGTTTCCTGTTAATTTTGTTTACTTGGTGTTAATTATGTTTTATTTTGAGTACACTTAATGCTGAGTATGCGTGTTATATGCCGATGCATTCCATCACAATTGTAACTTTGGGTCTAAGATCAACTTTAGCCCAACAATATATACTTCATAGCAAAAGGCTTAAACTATCATTTGATTGTTTAACATTTAATTAATGCTGTTACCAAGAAATAATCAATTTATATTATTATTATTATTATTATTATTATTATTATTATTATTATTATTATTATTATTATTATTATTATTATTATTATTATTATTATTAATAATTTTTTGTTTGAAATAGTTTCTAATTAAACCATTTAAAAGCCATTCAAATATATTTGCAGATGAGCATAAAAAATTTCAGAAGTCTTTAAAAGCTGCAAGCAAAGTTAGGTTCATCTAAGAATTTCTTTATTCTATTTTGCATGATTTTCGCAAACTAATTTGCTATCTTTCATAAAAAACTTTTTGTTTGCTAATGAAATATGGCAAACATTGCACAGAAAGCATTTCTTGTGATAGCTCTTTTCAGAAGTCGTAAAGAATTCTGTGTTCTCTGCAATCGATTGTCGACAACTCTAGAATAAGGGAATATATATTTTTGAATTAAAAATTGAAAAAATAAATACAAAGCATTTTTTTTGATAAAGGATGTTCCAACATTCATCACAGAAAGGTTCGTCGTTTTTCTGGTGAAAGGAAGGATTGGTAATGCGTTTTTTGCAATGGTTGCATTGAAAACAGTCTTGATGCCAGGTTTTGTTGAATGCTTCTATTGCAGGTCCCGATTCAATCAATTTAAAACACTTGGAGCATCTGTCAGTCATATTGAAAATTAAATAATCCTAATTATTTGGTTTACCACCCAGCAAATAAACAAAAATGATTTATAGACAAATCTAACACATAAATACCCATGTCGAGTTAATTGCACATTCGCGATTCCATCTGAATTTTACACAGATTCTTCAATATACATGCAAACGAGATTGGGAAATTTTGTCACGTCTACTGATGTTTGCTTTCAAGATTTCTCCAATGTCTGGAATGTGTCGGATGTGATCAATATCATGATGCTGATCAGAAAGTATTTGTATCTATTGATCGAGGTGCCATTTGCAGAAAAACAAGGCACTTAAATGATATCGGAAACAGAAAAAAACCAAAGAAAAATCATTAGCACGCAAATTTTCTAAGAAAAATCAAAATGATGTAAAGTGATAGTATTTCATGAAATCAGTCAGATTCCTGGTGTTGTTCAATAACAAATTAATTATTTCAGCATCCCAGAAAAATAATGCTAAAAATAAATTTATTTATTTCCTGTATTAGAAAGCGAATGTAACTAAAAATATTACATTGATAGTTAAATAATTTGAAAGAAAATTAATCATAATATAAAAAATTATATGCTGATGATAATAAAAAAATAACATTATTATTATTATTTAAAACAATAAAGTGATAATTTAAGTCCTTTGCTGCAAATAATGTATTTAATGTAAAAAATTTGACTATAAGATAGTCCTTGTCAATCTCTATCATATTGACAAGGACTATCTTATAATTGAAAATTTTTTCATTAAATACATTATTTGCAGCAAGAGGCTAAAATTATCACTTTTTTGTTTTAAATAATAAATGCTACTACCAAGAAATCATCACTTTATGCTATTATTATTATTATTATTATTATTATTATTATTATTATTATTATTATTATTATTATTATTATTATTATTATTATTATTATTATTATTATTAATAACAATAATAAAATGAAATAATTAATTAATGATATAATAAGCCTTTGCTACAATTTTCAAGTTTCAACAAAAACAAAAATCAGGATTTCTGACTATTAAATATGCCTTAGAAAATATAAATTGCATGTGAATTTGAAGAATTTTTTCTATTATTTTTAATAATCTTGAAACTAATTTTTATTGTTTCAAAAAGTTTTTCAATAGTTTTAAACATTTTTGTTAAAATGAACTTTCATTATTAGCAATGTTCTAGAGCAAGACTGCTCAAATAGTCGATTGAGATCGACTAGTGGATCGCAAGAGGAATTTTCCTTTTGTTAATAAAAAATTATTCCTCCCATTAAATTTTTTTAAAAATTACTAAAAAACAATCAATTTAAATTAAAAAAATAGTTTATACAAAAATTAAAATAAATACATTTTACTACATTAGACTTTTCATGAAATGCAGAAACTGTATTATAAACGTAATCTAAAAACGTAAGATCGATCGCTATTCGTTAAGAAGTTAAAAAGTAGCTCCTAGTCTTATTTAAGTTGAGCACTCCAGTTCTAAAGTTTTAGTTAGATTATTATCTGTCATGGAGTTTGTGAGAAACTGAAACCAAACAATTTTTATTTGAAAAAAAACAAGATAAAAAATACATTTTCACCAAAGCACATAAATTACGAGGTCTAATACACCAACCGGCAATTGATTATCATCGAATGGTCTTTGATTTGCAAATTTAATAATATAAACTTACCTATAATAAATGTGTGTGTGTCATAGCCAGATGTGACATTGAATTAGCAAGGTGGCATTAAATTGGCAATTACACTATAGAAAGATAGAAAAAATCGATGTTGGAAGAAAAATAAATAAATACATACAAACACGGTTCACAAAATTTCTATAATAAAAAATACACACTATAGGACATTGATTTATCATACGGACATTCAATTAGCAAAAAATTTTCAATTTAAAATTGATTAATAATAAAAAAATATACGAGAATATGTCAGAAACTTCATCAGAATCGACTATTTCATTTCAAGAAATTCATAGATGAATGCTCTTCAATACATGGACGAACCAGAGATTCGGTAGATCACGATTAGGCAATAGAATTTATAACAATATGCCAACAAATCGAGGTCCCAATATCCAAAGATGAGCTGATCCATTCACAATAATATATCTTCATTGACTATTCAAATTGAAAAGTTGCCATATAATCCATTTTTGAACCCCATCGAAAGTGTTTAGCAAAATTAAAAATGGGGTAAGGACTAAAGTTTCTTCGGATGATGGATTTAGCAGACAGATTTACCTTTAATGAATGATTTACTGCAATATCCCAAGCAGTTAACGAGGAACTTTGAAAACCAGATCATAGTAATTTCAAAAATCATATTAAAGTCATATTAATATTCATATTAAAGATTCCTCCCTAAATGCTTGAAGAAACTGGATATTTTAGGTGAATTATGAAAAATTTAATGTATATTTAAATAAAAAAATAAATATCTTACTTCTTTATTCATTATTTTAACAAAAAAACTTAAAATATAACAAAAATCCAAAACAAAGCTCAAACGACATTGCTAAATGAATGTCTCATTTATGGTAATCAAATGCGCTTTGGTGTATAAGATATAATTATTTGATATATAGAAAATATACACACATTCTTGAAAAAAAGACAAAAATTGTAGGCATTTGGTATAAATCATGTATATTTACTATAGACATGCGAAAAATAATTGAAATGTATTTATTACACCGAGACAAAGTATATAAAAATCACCAATAATATAACAAAATAATTGTTGAGGATACCTAAATAACAATTTATAAATAAATGAATAAAATTACCTGGGGGAAGATCGTCATGACAAACGGGACGATCTATGGGAACTCAGAAAAGAAAACGAAGTAAAAAGAAATGAGAAATGAGAGAGAGGAAGGAAACAAAAGAAATTAAACAAGAAAAGAAAAATCAAGGTCAGTACTAATTAATTAGTACAAAAAGGAAAAGGAATTTCGAAATCGGGAAAAAAAGGAAAACAACAATATTCCTATCTCGACAGCTTACCAGTGATAACGTTATTGCCGGGAGAAGGCGGTTGAATAAAAAAGGAAAAAGAGAAACTATCTTGACAGCCGTCAGAGATAAAAATGGAATAGTCGGGGATGGCAGGAGAAAGAAAGTGGAAAAACACTTGATTATCTTGAGTGCCACAATATAAGCAAACTATATAAAGAGAAACTAGCAGAGACAACATTAGACAAAAGCGAGACAAAAGTGACGCGAAATCGAGACGATTTGAGAGACAATTTGTGAGACAAACTTGGGAGAAAATTATTGGAATAATTTTACAACGTTGGAAGAAACGTTGTTGGATAAACGATTTGTGAAAAATAATAGTAAAGAAAATAATTGTGAAGAATAATTATTGGAGAAGAGTTGAAAAAAGAATTAGTTGAAAAATAAAACGAAAAGAAGTTACTTGAGTATTTGAATAAATTTGTGAAGAAGGTCAAAAAACAACCAGTTCAAAGTCCCAGTTGATAAACCAATCAGTAATTTGTGATCTTTTAATCCGCTGTTATGCGCAAGTGCTATTCCTCACTTAGTGTTGTAATAAGCATTGTATAGTCACCAAGCAGAGTGTTGAATTGATTGTCAGTGTAAATGTTATTTGTGGATCGTATAAAGAAACGTTTGGAGTCAGAGTAACATTTAAACTTATCAGCAACTCAATAACCCAACATAATCTATAGTTTAATATAAATTTATGAATGTGTTGAAAATTATATCTACTCAGGGACTTAGCTAGGGGAACCCATAGGGGCATTTGCCCTCCCCCCCCCCCCCCCCCACCTCCCCAAAAACAATTATAGATTATCAGATATAAATTAGGGATGAAAGATTTTAATGAAACCTTTATTTTGGTTTTGTTATGACAGTTGTATGAGAATAAAGAAAACAATGTATATTTTTAGTTAAGTCTTTTCAAATCAATTGTTTAAATATTTTATATGTAATAAAACGTTTAATAATCATTTGAATATTTTCCACTACAATAAGTACTATTATTCTTTTATTTTGTCCATTTTGTTACCGCTGTAATTTTATTGATAGAAATGAGCAATAAAAGATAAGCATATCTAAGTCAATCAACTCTGTTGAGTATTCTTTCTAAAAGAACAATAAATCGAATAAATCTACTGTTAATAAAGTTGATCATATTTATGAAAATTTATCTAATGATCAGATAGAAGTAAAAGAACCTGCAAATGCTACTTCCACACGACCACTTTTTCCTAGTAGAGATATTGTAACATATTTAGACAAAAATAATTATAAAAAAGAAACATGCATTAACTACATGTTTCCTTGGCCATGTGTTTCCTCCACAATGCAAAGAAAAACCAGTAGAAATTTTGTAATTGCTTAGTTAGAAAAATTTGAATGGCTTGCATATTCAACATATTTTGTTGGTAATTTCTGCAATTACTGTGTATTTTTTGCAAAGCATGAAGTTTGTCACTCAAATTCACAAGCTTCTGGACAACTGTGTACAAAACTTTTTAGCAACAGGAAAAAAGCACTTGAAAAATTTAGCGAGCATGGTTTCTCAGAGTATCATAAATTTTCAATATTTCATTACGAAAATTTAATTAAAATAAATAGCAATGAAGTTATGTTGATTGACCAACTACTGCAAAAAACGGTTTGACATTGTTATATATTCATCAAGGCATTAAAATAAGTCCGGATGAAATACTTTCTGAATTAATGAAGGGACAAAGACGAATTAATATTATATTGTAATATATTCTATGTAATATACATTGTTAATAATTAATAATAAATTTGTTAATTATCTTGAAAAACCAATAAAATCAAACTATAAAATACGACAAGGTCATTTTTAATTAACAAGTACAAATCAAAGAAGGAAAAACAAAAACGAAAATAAATTATGATATCTCGACAAATTGTCCGACAAAAAGAAAATGGAACACCGGGGAAGTTGGAGAATAACACCTTTTAAAATTATATATTTAGACAGTTGTCATAGATAATAAGAAAATTAAGGATGATTCAAGAGAATGTTCAAGAAGTAGAAATAATTATCTGTAAATGTTATTGAATGAATGATTATAAAAGTAAAACAAAATTTGGACCCAGAGAAAGGATTTGTAATGAAAATAAGAGAAACAAGTTGTAAAGAAAAAGGAAGACAATCTTATAAAGGAAAAACAAATACAAAGAGAAATATTAAATTATTGGATAAAACATTTTTAGATCGAAGGAGAAACTTAAACAAATTATTAATCGTAAGCAAATTTTAATTTCAATTTAAAGCCAGGAAGAGAAATAAATCGATTCAACCGATTGTCGAAAGCAGAAACAGTAGTTAAGTGGTTGTAACTTCTGAATATTAAATTATAGGTGTCGCTGTAAATAAGTAATCATTTATTTTTGATCAATAAAAGTTTATATTACCTGGAATTGGTTATTGTTGTCAGATCAATAATTGTTGATTTCATATGTCACCGGCAACCCCAAAACAAATATTTAATTTTATTTAAAGTTTTTTGTTTAAACTAGGCGAAAAATTCTCAGCAAGTATTAACGAAATTGCCACCAGATTTTACTAACTGGATTTATCTGCACTAGTGAAAATTTATCACAAATTCGTTATTTAGATTAGCATTGCACATATTACAGATATTTAATAATCATCTAGGTGCAGAAAATTATTCCAATTAATGTATTATAGAATCAGCTAAATAACACCAGGGGTTGTTTATAAATGCCAATTTATTAATTTGTTGAATGTGAAAAACCATCAAATATGAATAGATTCAATAGAAGGGGTTCATCTTACAAACTTCCAAATTCGTTTCCCTATCTTGATGGTCCAATAATCGAGTCTTTGTCGACCGACACCGACACCTGTATCTCGGATAGCAAACCGGATTTATCTTACGAAAGCCAAAATTTCTCCTTTGAAATTAATGACGGTAAGTTAAACAACTTTAAAGGAAATCCTTCAAATAAAAGTAATCATCATAATTCAGAGTCCATTCAGAAAAATACATTCATCAAAGCCAAAGAAAAACTTCGATCATTCATACAGTTATCAAATAATAAGCAAGCTTTGAAACTCTTTGGAAATAAATCCGCTTTGGATAAGGAGAAACTGCGTCAAAGAACCCAAGCGAATTGGATAATTCATCCATGTAGTGGTTTTAGGTATTTAATTTAAATTTCAGCATTTGAAAAAGAATATATTTTGTAATTCAATTTTTCAGAAAATCTTAGTTTTAATTGATTAGTTAAATGACCAAATACAAACACATTTTATAAAATTTACAAATCAAGCAACACTTTAAATTTTCCCTAATTTCATTGCCTTGAATTATTCTTGAAATAAATTTTTAATTTATTAAAATTTCCTGGAAGCATTTCAATGGTCTAGTTCAGTGACTCTCAACTGCTGAACTGAGAAACGTTTATTAATGAACTGCTTTTAGTTTAATATATAATTAATAATTATTATTAAATAATTACACCATAGTGAGAGTTTAAATGACAAAATATAAGAGTATCAATAATATAAAAAAACTAATCAATAATAAAAGTGTGTGTTATTTACAAAAAATGACAATAAATAAGGACCTTTGACATTAAGTAACGCTCTTCAATATAAAAAATTAGGAAAATTTAATGCGAGAAAATAAATTATTTCATTCACAAGCACAGTACGCAAAACTTCTATAATAAAAATACAAATAGTTGGACAATAAATAAGTGCTTTATTTTAAATATAAAAGTGGAATAAAGGATGTTTTCGAAGAAATTGGTAATGTTTTGACACCCTCAATTATTTCATACAATCTAATAATAAAGGGTTTTAAAATTAATTTATGTTTTTCGGTTGGATTTGTGTCAAAAAATTGCTGACTTTTACTAAAAAATATTACATAAAATTCGAATTAAAAACTCATTAAGAAAATAATCAAAATTTTGAGTAACAACAAAATAATTTAATAAGACCTGATTATATTCATAAACAATTCTAAAATAAATTTTTAAAAATTCTTATTGCCGTATTTTCCTGTTGATAATTCGCACCCGCGTAAATTACTTATTTTTCAGAAAAAATATCAATATAAGTCACACACAAAAGTTTAAAGCTAACCAAAATCAGGACAATCAGGCCATTATTTTCAAGTTATCTCTAGCATAACGAATCCAATCTCAGGTAACTGTAGTGATCCTGTTGATTCAACGGGAATTGCGAGACATGTTAAGAATTTGCTAGGATATTCTTTTAATTCTAAATTCATGAAGTCATCATATATAGGTTAATATTTATTTATGAAATGCATATCTTTATAAGTTCTGTTGAAATTCATCAAATTCTTAGATTCGTGCTTACTATTCCATTGGAATTCGAATCGAGTATACTTTGCCATCGATTGCTTCTCACCCTTTTTCTCAGTGAATTCCGATTGATACTATTTTCGTTCTATGAATCAATGATTAAATCACTTAGAGAATATCTCATATCACATGTCATCGATTTTATCTTCTCTGTATTCACTAAAGTTTCTGATATATACGTTGGTATCAAAATTGCTTCATCTTTTTTAAATTCCGAAATCTTCATTTAAAATTCCCAAACAATAATTCCAGAATCACAAAAAAATATATTCCAATATAAAATTAGTTTTACAACGACTTACAAAAATCATGAATCACAATCATGGAATAAAAGCATCTAAATACAGGTTAATTATGCGAATTTTGTCATGTTCTGAAATTCTATCAAAATATTATTTTTTTAATTAAAAATTAAGATTTTCGATTTTTTTTCACAGAATCCAAGGAAGTAGAAGGACCTGGTTCAATATTTGAAATTTCACCTTTACAAAAAGTCAGTGTTTTTACAGAAATATCTGAAATTCTATAGAAATATTAAATTTTTTATGTTTTTATAAATAAATCTTAAGTAGTTTATTCGTAATTTTTCTACAACTCAAAGTAGAGTTCTCCGATTCTAACTCAAAAATTATTTCCGCCATGTTTTTTAATAAATTTTTAAACATGAAGTTTTATAATGGTCTTATTTAATGCAGTGTTTCTACATATTAAAAGTTTATTCACCCGTTTGCATTGAATAAACGCATCTATAATATGGGTTGGTATGTACAACCAATTATAGATGCGTCATTCTTTATGAAATTTAACTATGTACATTGTATAACCGATATTATAGATGCGTTATTATTTGTGATTGAATTTTTTGTGCAGTAATAAATTCAGTAATCAATTGTCGGTTGGTGTAACTACTTATTTAGCTATTTTATTTAGCTATTTTAACTATTTGTATTTAGCCATTTTAGAAATGGCTTTCAAGTAATTTATTTTTATTTAAAGTAATCTTTAAGGTTTGAATTTTGATCCATATAGATATGAGATCATTATTCAAGCTCTTAAATGATACTTTTTATCAACATTTTTTATTATAAATTATTTTTAATTAATTTTTCATGATTTTTTTATGATTTTTATGAAATTTTATGAAGTTATTTGGAATTATTTCGATACACCTAATTCCGAAAGTTAAAAGTCTCTATAATACACGTTGGTGTGTTCATCAGTTGATGACTCACCATTTATGAGAATGTGAAGTTATTTACTTCATTTCATTTATTCAATTTTACAAGTAAGTTTTTTTAATTTAAGTAACTTTTAAGGTTTGAATTTTGATTTTATATAATTATGAGATCATTATTCAAGCTCTTAAATGTTACTTGTAGTCAACATTTTGATTATAAATTATTTTTAATTAATTTTCAGGGGTTTTTTAGGATTTTTATGACTATGAATTTATTTGGAATTATTTCGATAAAATGTAAGTTAGATTAATATTTTTAACTATAAATAAAGAAATAACCAAAAACATTTATTTTTTTTAAGACATTTAAGAAAGAAGCGGAGTAGTTTTTTAAGTTTTTGTAATCTTCTTTCTCCAGCTCATTGATATGGCGAATTTTGTCATTTTATGTAATTCTATGAAATTATTATTTTTTTATACAAGTTTTTTTTTCTGCAAATGTCGATGGACCTTGTTGACAACATCTGATATACTGTAAAATATTTTAATTATTTGTAATTAAATGAAAAAATTCTTACATTGTCAGATCTTCACCTTCGCAAAAAGGAAGTGTTTCCAAAGAAATATCTGAAAATCTAAAGAAATATTTACTTCAAAAAATATTTAATAAATGGATCTTACGATGTTTTGTCGTCCTTTTCTCAAAAACTCAAAGTAAAGTTGTCCGATTGAAAATCCAAAATTTTTTCCGCCATGAATTTTAATATATTAAAAATAATGATATGTTAACAGTATGCTAATTACTTTTAACTCTTGGAATAAAAAACTCTATTAAATTTGCGTGTATTTTATATTATCTGTATGTAAAATTATTTTTCTGTCACTTTCTCAATTCCTATAATAAAACTTTTAACTTTCGGAACATTAAATTTTTGCACTCAGGTAAGTTTGTGAGTTCCTATATTATAATTTTATCGATTTTTTTAGATTATAGAAACTTTTAACTTTCGGAATTAAGTGTATAATGTAAGTCAGATATATTTTATAATATAAATAAACATTTTAAAGCGATTAATTAGTCGAATTTTGTCATGTTTTATTAAAAAAAAATATTTAATTTATTAAAAATTGAAGATAAATCTTACGAAATAATGTCTTTATTATCTATACAACTCAAAGTTGAGTTTTCGGAATTTTCGTTAAAATTTTTTTCATTCATTTTTTTCTAAAAAATTCTAAAAATGTCTGTAAATGATTTATTATAGTGCGTTTATTCATTACAACGATTCTACATATCGAAAATTTGCATTCATTTTTTACTATGTGTTGTGTTTTTGTGTGTCAGTTTATTTTTTCTACCACTTTTTCACTTTCTATATTAAATGCATTTATTCATTGCAACGCTAAAAATCAACACACATGTAAGTTTGTATGTTTATATAATATACACGTATTGATTTTATTTTTACATTATAGATGCGTTTTTTCAGTGCAAACAGGTGTATGTATATTTTATTATATGTTGTGTTTGTGTGTTAAATTAGTACGTTTTTATTCCATGACACATTAAAGTTCTGCACAGGCAAATTTGTGTGTTTTAATAATATAGGAGTATTGATTTTTTATATTATTGATGCTTTTATTCCAATTGTATGCCCGTCAATAGACTATGTTTATATTTGTTATTTGCCAACGAAAAATGTTATAACAGTGGATATAAACAATTTCATAGACAGAAATCAAATTTTTTTTGAGATTTTAAGCTGATTATTTTACATTTGTTATTTGAATTGATAAATTGTTTCCAATTGTTTTAATATTATTCATAATTTAAACAATAATCAGATAACAAAACATAGCAAACCCAAGCATAATTATTAAAATAATACTTAATTTTATGCCTGCTGTCAACGACTAAGGTAGAATATGTAAATTAGAAAAGTAATTAAAATGTAAACAGATGACCTATATAATAAACTCAAAACTTACATAATCGGCAAAAATTGGACAATTAAAAATTATATCAAATCATTATTGTAGTTAGATTAATATAGGAGGACAAGGAACAAAACAAGTAAGTGAAAACAAACAACGAGGTCTATTTTCTCAACGTACATCCTATAATAAAAATGTGCATATGTAACAATAAGTATAGTTTGATTTCTGTTTATCTTGATGAAACTACAAACTAGGTATATTGGGAATTTCCCAACAAGTTGTTCACGTATTGAGAATATATCTAGTTTTGTAATTTCATACACCTCCCGTTCCAAATAACGTTTACAAATTTTCTCTTTTGATGATTGAGAATATTTACTTAAGTTTACAAGCAACCACCTGAAAACAAATTCAAAGCATGTTTATTCTTTTCTTCTTAATATTAGGATGATTTGTTTTGAAATTGTTTTGAAGTTTTTTTTAAATTAGCCATTAAAATTTAAAGAAAATATACATTTTAAAAATGCACTAATTATAATTTAGTTAACAAAAAATAATTTAAAATGTGTGAAAAAAATCAAATAAATAAAAGAAAACATAAAATGACCAGTGATACTGTTCAATGGTATATCAAAACCTTTGCTAGAACTCTCGAAAAGTGAGAATTTGCAACAGATAAAGAACTTGATATTCATGGATTATGTACCTTAAATTGGTTATGGAAGCAAGGAATATCTTCGAAATCAGGAGGCAATATTTACATGAATGCTAGTTCTTCAAAAGTAGACATTTTTGATAGGAAGAAAAAATATTATTCGAAAAATTATGATGTTCTTTTGAATCAAAGATGCGCAAAATAGGAAGTTGCTGATTATTGTTAAAAAACAAAATTTATACAATTCTCATAAATAAATATTTTTGTTTACATGAAGTAACAACTATTTTGGGACAAAATATTTCTGATAAATGTGTCAAGTAATACGGGACCGTAGTAATACAATAAATCTTTAGTTTTATTAAAACTAGTAATATAAAAGACAATAAAATATTGGTATTTTAACAATAATTGTTTAAATAAAAAATTCAAAAACTTTTAAATTTTAGATTTTGTTGGAATTCCCTAATGGTAATTTTTCTGATAATAAGCGTAATCGAATTACCGATCGTTCTGTCATTTTTTAATAACAACCTCAATCTGGGATTTATTCTTTTCCATTGCGCGTGCGATATTCTCTTTCTATTGGATATCATTATCAATATGCGTACAGGTTAATTTTATATTTTATTAAAATTCATTTAGATTTTATGTTTATTTTCATTACATTACGTTTGCAAATATAACACGCTTTGATCGTTAACCAACGTCCTTCTAGTTTATGTACTATTATTTTCATTTTTTAACAGATAAATTGTTTTTACAAGTTAACTGAAGTTTTTGATGATTTTTCAAAGCAATGATAAATAAATCTTTTCAAATTATTTCAAAAATTTTTAATGAACACTTAAGCTGAAATAACGTGCTAGACACGTTGCCTGATATCTGTACGAAATGCCGATATGATGTAAATAAAATGTCATGTGATATTTGTGAAGTTGGTAGTTCTACACCTAACCGCGAAATATAACATTATCTATAATCTAAAAAAAAATCAATAAATATATATTATAGGAACACTCAAACTTACCTGTGTGTAGAAATTTAATGCCGCGAAATTTAACATATTTATTATAGGAATCTAAAAAGTGAGAGAAAATAATTAAGCATACAAACACAGCATACATAATGAAAAATACATACAAAATTAAGTAAAGTGTTTTTCATGCGAAATTCAGATTGATTAACATATAATTAACATATCAATATTTT
>CAUHTR010008238.1:0-12801 GCA_959609185.1 Schmidtea polychroa | reverse complement strand
TTTCCATATTTTTGGGGGTAGAGAAATAAAAAAACACAAACAAAAAATCACAAATACACCCAATTCCGAAATTTAATAACCTCTACACCTAATTACGAAATTTAATAACTTCTATAATCTAAAAAAAAATCAATAAATATATATTATAGGAACACACAAACTTACCTGTGTGTAGAAATTTATCATTCCGAAATTTAGTAACTTTATTATAGGTTTTGTGAAGGTGAGAAAAAAATAACTCAACACGCCAACACAAAACACATAATGAAAAATACATGCAAAATTCTTATATAGGTTTTTGTTCCGAATCAAATAACTGTTAACATATTGTTAACATATTGTTAAAATATAATTATTTTAAAATTATTAAAAAATGGAAGAAAATAATTTTAATTTAGATTCCGACAGCTCTACCTTGAGCTTTAGGGAAAAGGATGAAAATACAATGTAAGTTTTATTCATTAAATTACAAAACATTAAAATATTTTATAGTATGTGTGAAGGCAGTATTTCAAATATTGAAGGTCCTTCGAGATCTTTTGATTTACAGAAAGAAATTCGCAAATCTTAAATTTAAATAAATTATTTTAATAAATTAATATTGTGATAGATATACAGAAAATGACTAAATGTCTTAAAAAAATAAATGTGTTTGGTGATTAATTTTATTTATTTATAAATATAAAAATATCTAACTTACATTTTAGCGAAATAATTCCATATTAATGCATAAAATATCATAAATTTCCTAAAAAAACACCTGAAATTTAATTATTAATATAATATATTATAAATGATGACTAACAGTAATATTTAAGAACTTGAATAATGATCTCATAATTATATAAAATCAAAATTCAAGTCTTAAAATATACTTGAAATTAAAAAAATTACCTGAAAACCATTTTTGTTGCTAATAAATTATAGAATAAATGAAATTGAGTAACTTCATTTTCACGTAAATGGTGACTCACTCAACTGGTGTGCACACCAACGTGAATTATAGAGGTTACTCAATTTCGGAATTGGGTGTATACTCCAAACACCACTGAGATACATTCTCTATAGTGGTGGTTTGCGTGTAGAGCAATTGCTCACTCACCAATTTACTATTGATGAATTTTCAAAGTTGTCAGTGAAGCTTTTTAATAAATACAATGTCGATTATGTTAAATTGAATAGTTTCGAGTAAACAGAAAACCGAAATTGAACGAAAGAGAATGATGGTCAAGCAGAGAACTAAGGACAAAGAAAGATATGACAAAAACAGAACTATAAAAGAGTACAAGAGATACGAAATGAAAAATCCGGAAATCTGAGGAAGTGGAATAAAGTGAAATTTTATCGAAATTGAAGCTGGAAAATGGGAGAGGTGTAGATTAAGGAATGGTGAAGAAAACAGTGAGAAAGAAATTGTTAGAAAATGTTTAGAAAGGGTCGAAAAACAGGCAATTATGAAAAATACAAACTATTAATTAATTGGCTAATGGAAAACCCGAGCTAATGGGAAGTCCGAGCGAATGTAGAACCCGAGCGATGAAGAAAACCCGAGCGCGTCAATAAACAAACTAGGAATTTAGAGGGCAATTTGCTAAACAGTCTGATAAACGATGGTAAACACAAGAAGGGGAATTACTAAAAGGGGCACAGAAATAACTAAGGAAGTCGTCTGTTAGAGGAATCCGATTAGGTCAAAAACGGTGCAATTACAACGATTATTGGAGTATATAAGAAAACTCAAATTCAGGTAATCGGTAGTAGCCTCAGATAGGGACGAAAAAGCCGAGAGTAGGAATTTAAGGAAAAGAAACAAAAACTGAAAAAGGGAATTACAAAAGGAACTAATGGGTTATGACGAACGAGAATATCAAAGGAATTCGGATCAAAGAGTGGAAAAGAAATTAAAAAGGTGAAACTTATTTTAAATCGCAAAGTGTATATATTATGAACATACATATAACATAACTCTATAAAATTTCCACTGTCTAAGACAGAAGTTCCCAAAGTGTGACCCTCGAACTGTTGAAAAAAAGTTTAGTCCAAAGGAAATACAGGCTAAATGCAATCATATTTATACTTGTGACTTCAAAGATTCGTATAAAAATAAATTCCAACCATTAGAAAATATAACTTCTCAGTAAGGGCAGCATTCTTTTGTGAGACACTTCCATGAAATTTTATGTATTATAATTCGGAGAAGTTATTATTACTTTTTTATAAACATTCTTGTATTTTGGCCACCAAATAGTTTGGAATTTAGAATTCGGCCCCATAAGTAAAACTTCGGTAACCCCTCATTATAAACTATTATTATAAATATTGAAATATTATTATTAAAATCATTTATAAACAAATTTATATTGTCATCAAGATAAATTGCCAAAATAAACAGTCGATTAAATGAAATGCTATTGCTAAAATTAAGAATTGATTTCAAATTGTCAAAGCTATTAATAAACCTTTTCATCAGCAATATATGCTCACAAAATGACATCTGTCAAAAATCCCACAAATCTTTCACATTGATCATTTCACCTTTTAAATAATTTCCAAATTTTTGATCATCTATCGTTCCAGATAAACAAAAATACCTCTAGATAAATTCAGATTAAAATTCCCATGATTTAATTACTTATTTTAAAAATATCGCATTGGGCACCAAAAGTAGAAAAATAATCAAATTGTCTATAAATTATCCGCCTCAAACTGGCCTAGAGCTATTTGTATAACTTACGGTCAAAATACTAAATGTGATATTAAATTTATTGAATTTATTTATATTATTCAATGAAATCATTTCAATTTGAAGTAAAATATAATTTCAGAATATTTTGTTGTAGATGTATTTGTATTCGCGTAAGGAAAATCGGCCCGAAAAATTCGCCATATGATTGAAACATGTGAAAAGTTAAATGACATTTTCAATATAAATTCTTGAATATTTTATTAACATTGTCTATTATTTGTTCCGAATTCTAAATTTACACAGGCAACAGTAGGTCATTCTGGGACGCATTTCGTATGGCTCAATTTCTTTCCATCACACAGGAAATGTTTATAACTCATTGTCATCTATTTTTCTATAACTCCCGGGGAAAAATATCCTTAGTTTGTCATTTATTGAAGAAATAAAACTTAATGTGTTAGGTCTACTCAATCAAATTTCCAACTTATGAAAACTGGGTGGTTTCAATGAAAAATGTAAATGTAAATTATATATCCAGATTTGCAGAAAACTATAACCAAAAATTAAAATCTTGTGATGAATTCGTGTCAAAAATTGCTGAAATTAAAGACATCAAAGCTACAGCAATGTAAAAATAGTTAAATTTTACTTTATAATTCTAAATTATTTTTAAAAAGAATGTTTACACGTCATATTACAATATTGGCATTCCAGATTATAATTCATTAAATTATTATTATCAAATTAATATAAAATAGAATAATTACAGTTATTATTTAAACAAATGTCTTTTTCAAATATTATATTTACTAAAATAAATAACATTTGAAAATTCTACTTGGCGAAATTGAATAAATTATGCGTCAATTAATCAAGAAATGTAGGTTTTCAGATGATAACGAAATATAAATGCCATATTGTTAATTAAAAATAAAGTTATTATAAAAAAATTAGAGATTCTAAATAACTGAACAGTTTCCAAAAAAAACATTAAAGTATATAAATCCACATTTTCCCATAATATTTTTACAAATTATTTATTTTGTATCTCAATAGATGTTGATAATGAAGAAAAATTTGAAGAACTTGAAACTGTAATAAACTTTGTGACAAAAAGTGAAATTTCATTCTGATTTTGAGATTATTAATACTTTAACTCCATTTCGGACTGCGACAAACTATATGGCTATAATCACCAAAAGTTTATTGAAATCAGAACTAGTGGTTTGTTAGTCGTGAATTCTAAGCTTTTGTTGAATAATGCTATTTCTCACGTAGTTTTGCAATAATCGCTTAACAATGACGTTTGAAATGCAGAATCATTTTTATGTCGTAATTGTGTTGATAAATAATAGTTTATATTGTCTGGAATTCGTTATTTTTATAAACTAAACACACTGCGGAGTCCGATCAATAATTACATTTCACCAACAAACTCTACATTATTATTGTTCTCAACACTTGAAGAGCTTCATTTGTTTTCCTGATAATAGTACTTAAAGTGCCTAACATTTAGTTAATAGAACATTAAGTGCTTAATGAATAATTGCAGTACATAAAATGATTAATAAATAAATTTTATTTATTTTAGCCTCTTGAGTTTTTAATTAATGATAATTAAAATCAATAATAATAACCAGAATCTTTATATAAATTGATATCATTAATAATAATTTTGGTCCTGAACAATTATTAACTAAGGGTGGAGGTTCTGAAATTTAATGATCAAAGACTTTCTAGTGTTTTTAAAAGGTGTGCTTTATAAAAACAATCAAATCATAAAATTTTTAGATGAAATAAACTGTTAAATAAAATTGTTGGGGTTTATCTAGAGTGAGGCAGAAGGAAATTGGAATACACAAAAAATTGAGTGCAAAAATTGAGTCAATACAAATGGAAAAATTCATAAAAATTCAAAATTAATAAATACAATAGAAAACTTAATCAAATATTGAAAAAATATTAAAAATTGACATATTTTGGGGGAAAGAAGTATGTGTGGATGGCGAATAATGAGACAAAAACGAATACAATAATATATAAAATCAGTGGGAGTTCCAAGATATTCAAAAAATACAAATTAATTAAGAAAAACAAATAAATTTAATTGGTATGTAGAAACCCAGAGCTATACGAAAATCCCAAGAGGAAATTGATTAAAATAATGAGGTTAGTCTTCCCTCAAAATCAATAATGGGATTAGTTTTGGTCAAAATAAAATGATGTGAAAAAAGTATTGTCTATATAGGCGAGATTTCGCCAAATTAACTATTTTGTTTTAAGGGAGATGAAATTTACCAAATTGTTTCTGTTGTTTGATTGAATTAATTTGAAGGAGTAAAAACAAAAAAAAAATAGTAACACTGGTAGCTAGTTTCCAGTTAAGCCGAAGACAGGAACGAGAAAACTTGGTAAATAGAGAAGACCAATTAATTAGTTAAGGAATATCTAACTAATATATAAAGTTGGTTTCCATTTGGGACACCTACCTTAAATAAAATAATAATCATTAAAAAGTGCAGATCAAATCCAAAGTGTAGTTGACGACATTTAGAACGTTAATTGAAATTCAATCAAATATTTGATTATTTACAATAAAGAAAACAAGGCGTCTGAGTTGTTACCGACTTTACAATAATAACCCAACAAAATCGAGAATGATGTAAAATGTTATATAAATTTTCCGTAACTATAAAATAACAAGTGAAATCAAAGATTGATAAATTGTCTTCGATTGTCATTGTTGGACTGATTGAACTGATTAACTTTATTTGTTCGATAAATGTATGTTGATTCTGTACTTATTGGCATCTATACTATAATATTTTATTCGTAAAACTTTTATTATGTTCCCATCTTCTAACATTCATAAAATAATTTTTAGGGAAAGCTCTTAGGATGTTAAGACGAACAAAAATTATTGGAATGTTGCGCTTACTGCGAATTTTCAGATTAGTTCGGTATATTCAACATTTACAGGAGGTCTGGATCAAAAAACTTATATTAGTGATAATATTTTTATAGATCCTAAATATCTCTAACAGGTTTGTTGGAACCTTTAATATAATATTTCTTATAATATTGCTGAGCCACTGGAACGCTTGCTTACAGTTTTTGATTCCGATGCTACAAGACTTTCCTAGAGAGTCATGGGTAACAAAGTGTGAATTGATTGTAAGCTTATTTTAAATTTGTCATGTTTGTTCACTGTGATGATGTAATGTAAATTAAATTAATTAATATTGTTAAAAATTTAATAAATAACAAATTAATCAAAGATTGTGTGTATGAATGTTGTTGTTTGATGCGGCTGTTGAATACTAAATTGAAAGTTTTTCTCGAAAGATTTTGTTTAAATATTATTACTTGGAAGATTTGAATTTAAATTTTAGTTGTAAATTGATTTTTATGGATACTATAAACAAAAAAAAACACTGTAGCTTATATTCATATGAATAAAATAAACATTACAAGCTTTGTGATACCCAGTGCAAATCCCAATAGTAGACTAGTTTCGAGCTTTTGATTCTCATCAGTACTATCCAGGAGACGCGAAGATTTCTCTTTGCGTCAGTTAAGTATACAATATTGCTGATTCAACTCTATTGCATACTTTCCCCTGTACACTGGAAATCGCATCACTTGCAAATTAGCTTGGTCACAGAAAAAATCTGTAAACTTGTAAACATGGCGTATGAAAAATCATAATCTCCTCTGCGGACTAAAAAATAGTCGATACACAGAAACTGTTTACAAGTGCATCCGATTACTTTTAGTATTTTTAACTTATAAAGTAATGGTGTCAAATTTTTTTGTCGGATAGACATTACAAGCTTTGTGATACCCAGTGCAAATCCCAATATTCATAATTAATATATTAAAGATAATAGCTATTTTACTGGAATAATAAAACCCTAAAAATGAATCAAAATTGATTCATTAAAATTCGATATCTGTGACACTTATCGAGAATTTTCTTTATGTTTACATTCAATCCCTCTTGAAAATTAATATAGCTGGTAACTTTATTGCATAAGTTGAAAAGAACCCAGAACCCTGTGTATGGTAAGTGAGGGTGCAAAGTATTGATTATAATACTGACATCACCATTACATTAATTATCCATAGGAATTTTGTAAACGCATTAGTATAACATAATTATTGCAGGATGAAAGATGGACAACTCAATATACATGGTGCTTATTTAATGCAATATCACATATGCTCTCCATAGGATATGGACGCTATCCACCAACAAGCCCAAGTGAGGCATGGTTGACCATAATAAGTGTGTTGACTGGTGTAACTTGCTTTGCTTTATTTGTTGGTCATGCTGCTGCATTGATTTATTCTTTTGACACATCAAAGAGGCTCTATGGCGAAAAAGTAATTAATTTTAATAAGCAATTTATAAATTGGATAATATTGAGGAGTATCGATTTAACGCGTATAGTCTTTGGAGACATTTTAGAATTGTCAGTATTTGATTCGTCTTGACGTCAGAGTTTATTCGATGACATTTTTTGAACCTCTGAAATCATGTTATAGCCATATTAATGCAAATAAATAAATAAATTTTTAAAAATTGAGTAAATATATTAATTTAATTATTAAATTTAAAATACATTATTAAATTAAAATGATTGTTTAAATATTCAAAAAAAACATTCATGCTTGTTTCGAACATCACCACCGTTAATTCTTATTAAAATCTATTAAAAATGTCAAACATTCGAGAAGTTGAAACCATTGCTTTCCAAGCTGAGATCTCTCAGTTGATGAGCTTGATCATCAACACCTTCTATTCAAACATAGAAATCTTCCTTAGAGGATTGATTTCCAATGATAGTGAAAATGTTTGTTACAAGAGCTTTACGGACCCAGCAGTCTTGTATAGGCAAAAGGAGTTAATGAATAAAGTTATTCCAGATAAAGATTCCAATACTTTGACATTGTACGATACTGAAGTCGGTATGACTAAAGCTGAACTAATCAGCAATCTTGGTACAATCGCCAGATCAGGTATCAAAGCTTTCATGAAAGCCTTGACTGCTGGAGCAGATATCTCTCTGATCGGTCAATTTGCTGTCGCTTTCAATAAATATATTGTACGAATTAGTTTTATGTTCCTACAATAATTTAAAAGCTTAAATTTAAAATAAAAAATTTAAAATACCTTAAATTAAAAATCTTAATTGTTAAATTTAAATAATTCCAAATGCCAATTAAATTAATATAGGATTTCACATCTATTAGTATAGCTTTCCATTTAATGTGTTGTCATTTCATTTTATTTCATATAAATTTATTTATAATTGTAATTTTAATGTTTTAGGTATATTTTTTAATACAATTACGAATTATACTAGTTAACTCAATTCGAGTAACAGTCCTCGAGATCCAACAAAAGAATCTATATAGCAATTCTCTATAGTAATAGATTACTATAGAGCAGTGGTACGCAAACTTTTTACCTCCCGGCATAAAATAGAAAAATAAAGTCAAGGCACAAATAGAAAGAATGTATCTTTTATATAGAATTTTTTTAATAAAATGAAATTACATGTATATATTTTATTTAATGGGATGAGTGCGCTTGTTTTTTGTCGCAAATAAATTTTATACGTGGTTCGATTTTTGTTAAACAAACTCGCAGCTCATCATCCAACATTAGCAATCGCTCTCTCTTTTTAGATTTAATCTCTGTGAGTGCAGAGAATCCGAATTCGCACAGATATGAGGATCCAAATGGCAGCAGAGATTTGATGGCTTTTAAACTTAAATCAGGATATTGACTTTTTACGAAAATCCAAAATTCTGACAAGTCCTTCTCAGCAAGCGCAGCTTTCAAAACTACATCATTTTTCAATTCAATGAGTTTTTCTTCTTCTGTCAAAGACAGAGACACATCATTGTGGCATATGAATGGATTTATCACCCAACCATATTGTGAAGTATCAAGCGACGGAAAATATTTGGAGAAAGATGAAAAAAGATTTTGCAATGCTTCATAGATTTGGTTCATTATTTTGCTCTGATTTTGAGAAGCATGGACACCTGGCAAAAATTCAATGTTATTTTTCTTTGTCTGTCTGATCCAAAGTTGCAGTTTTTCATCGAATGCTTTGAGTTTTCCTGTAATTGTGATCATATTTTCTTTCTCACCTTGCAGACTTAAATTAAGTAAGTTCAATTTTTCAAATAAATCGTTCAGAAAAATAACTTCCAGCCACCATATATCGCTTTCAAGAAACTCGAACTTACCACCTTCAGTAGAAAAATAGGAAATAATCTCAGTTCGCAAACTGACAACACGAGCAAGCACTTTCCCCTTCGAGAGCCATCGGACTTCTGTATGAAATAGTAAACTTTGGTGATCTGAATCCATTGCCTCACATAAAGACGTAAATATTCTTGTCCGAAGCGGATTTGACTTGATGTAGTTCACCACTTTGATTACTTCATTCATTGTTTGCAGAAGCTGAGTGGGCAGAGCTTTTGAAAGTAAAACTTCTCGATGAATCATACAGTGCACAATATTTACTTGTGGATTGCGATGCAAAACATAAGCAACAAAGCCTTTGTTCCGTCCTTGCATTGCTGGAGCTCCGTCAGTGCAGACACTAACACAGTTATCCCATTGGAGTCCCTTTGATTGAACTTTTTGATTGACCAGCTCAAAAACATCTTTTCCCGTGGTATTTTTCGTCAGCTCACTACAGAAGAAAAATTGGTTTTTAATTTTTCCTTCTCTGATGAATCGTAGAAACGCAATCAACTGAGCTTTGCTACTGATATCAGTCGATTCGTCAATTTGAAGCGCCCAAAGTTTTTCAAGTTCATCTGTATTTGCTACGAAATGCTCATGAATCTAATTGTCAACGTCCTGCGACATGTGTTGAATTCTTCGAGAAATTGTATCAGCTGACAACGGAATTTGCTTAATTTTTTCGACTGCTTGATGGTCGAACATTAATTCAACGGCAATTTCTAACGCTGGCAAAATAATCTTTTCGGCATCAGTATGTGACTTTTTATTTTTGCATAAAAGTTGAGCAATTTTATTGCTAGAAATTTGGGCTTTTTAGGGATCGAACAAAATACCTTAATTTGTTTTGACTGCCTTTGTAAATTAGTTCGGAGGTGGTCAAAGTACATTTTTGGTTTATTCTTCATTTCTGGATGTTTTGTTTCCAAATGTCGATGAAGCTTACTTGGTACCATTGATTCATTCGCAAGAGTTTTTGAGCAAATTAAGCAAAAAAGAAGAGAACTATCATTTTCTGATGGAATAAACCCAATTTCAATATAGTCGTCTTGATATTTGCGCTTTGCCAAACTGTTTGATTTTGGATTTGGATTTTGGACATTTTTATGTCCAGTTTTCTGAGTTCTTGATACAAATTTATCCATAAGGATGCCTTGTATTAAAATAAATTAGTAATGGCTGTTAAGAAAAAAAATATTAAATTACTTGCTTGGAATAACAACAATTTAGATCACTACCAATTAATTAATAACCTTTGTCAAATCGAAGAAATATCTGGAATTTTTATCAGTTACTAATAATAATCGATAATAATAATAATGTTTTTATTAAATAACTTCTATTCACTTACGATACAAACAAAATAATGAGTTCTACAAATTTCCCCACTATAAATTTTGAAATATTTTACGAATGGCTTTATTCCAATCGTAGTATTAAAAATTTCAAAGAAAAATAGCAAGCCTACTATGGAAAATTTAAAACAAATTTGAATTTTCCATAAAAAATTCAATTAAATAACGGTCACTTTTATCAATTATTGTTACTTCTTGACAGTGTTTTGTTTTTATTAAATAACTACAAAAAAAATATTTTAACTTCTTTTTTTTATTATATAACTAAAAAAAATATTTTCGTACTAAATATTTTCGCATTAGCGGCACATTTTAAATTCTTTTACGGCACACTAATATGCCGCGGCACATAGTTTGCGTACCACTGGTCTAAAGAGTCTATAAAATTTATCCAAAGTAGAAATATCAATTGTTTGTATTGGCCACCGTACAGTCCTGATTTAAACTTAATCGAAAATATTTGGTATCTGTTGTCGGTTAAGGTGTATCAAGGCCCAACCATTAAATCAATTATGGTGTTAAATGATCGCATCAGATGCGCCGTACATGAATTTAATGAAGAAAATAGACAAGTAGTCAAAAATTTATATAAATCCATGCCTTCTAGACTGGTTTCAGTAATTGTTAAAAGAGGAGAACGCATAAACTATTATTTGCATGGAAAAATTTGATTTTATATAAATATGCATTACTGTATCGTATTTGATTAATAAATGTGTTTGCCTCATTGTGTGGCGTACTTTAAGTTTAGAATTACAGAGATAAAATTATAAAATAAAAACTTATGGAAGTTTTATTTTTAAACATTTTTTATGTGTACGGAAAAATGTGATTACCCCTGTACATTTTATAGAAATATTTATTAACATAATAAACAAGAGTTTTTTTTTAATAATTGCAATAAAAGTCAAAATTAAGTAATTAAAAATAATTAAATAAATATTATTAATTAAACAAGTTTTTTTTTTAAATTTCACTTTTTTCTCTCATTATATCAATTACTCTATTATTGTCAATGTTATTTAGAATATCTTTTTCACACGCCATGGGCATAAATGCTTCCAAATGTTTTTTACTTAAACAATTTCTGAGTCGATTTAAAATAGAGAATTTTTTTGAGTGAGACTTATGTATTATGTGGTGCTGCAACGAACGACAGAACATCTCATTTACGATTCTATTCACATCATCTGCATGTTTATTTTGGTTTTGACTTAACCATTGAGTTAACCATTGAGTTAAATATAAAAAGAAAGAAGTGAAAATTGTAAAAATTTCATTTAATTTCATTAAAATATATAAAAAACTCCACTATATTTGTGAACTAGTAGGCCCATCGGAATATTCCCGGTATCCCAGTGGGCCAGTCCAGCACTGAATATGGAAATGAAATATTTTAACATTTGGGAAATTTATAATTACAGTTTAAACAAGTCAAGGAATACATGGCATATATGAAGTTGCCAAAAGAAATGCGCCATAAAATCGTCAACTATTACGAATATCGCTACCAAGGGAAAATATTCAATGAAAGTAATATCCTCGAAGAACTTTCAGAATGTTTGCGTGAAGTAACAAATAGTAAAATTGTAATTTTTATTAAAAATAATTAAGGAAATCATAAATTACAATTGTCGAGATTTAGTTGCTGCTGTTCCGATTTTTCGTAAGGCAGATCAAAATTTCATCACAGATGTATTGGTCAGATTGAAATATGAAGTTTATCAACCGGGCAATTTCATTATTAAAGAAGGAACGATTGGTACTAAGATGTATTTTATATTGGATGGTATCGTCGATGTGACTACCAAAGAAAAAGAAATAATTGCTAGCTTATCCAATGGAGGATTTTTTGGAGGTTTGTTAACCTTTTGAAATTTAGTGATTGACTTTTCATAGAGATTTGTTTATTGACCAAGTCACGAAGAATGGCTAGCATTTTGGCGCGAACCCATTGTAGTATTTACTCATTGGATAGAATGAGTTTCATGCGTGTTCTTGAGGATTATCCGATGATGCGCAGGTATTTAGAAAAAGTGGCAGCTGAAAGATTAGAAGCTATTGGAAAAATCCATTATTATTAAAAAAACAGCAAACGTTACAAGAGGAATCTACTGAAAAATATCGAGAGGTAAGTTAATGTTTATGAAAGTTTTAAAATAAAAATTTGTAAAAGTCCAAAATTTTGGAGAATAAAATATTAAATTTATTAACTATTATTATAAGAACTTTTTTTTCCAATTTCACCACTGATTATTTTTTCCATTGAATTTATTAAAAAGAGAGCTTGAAGACTATAAATCAGTAATATATCGATGTTTTTTGATACTCACGAATTTTCGGCACTGCCTTTTTTAAGTGAATTTGATCATTATTGCAAAAACCAATTATTGTTGGGGAAAAATAAATTTATTTCATATTTTATAATAAATTTATTGGTTAAATTATATTTTAATTACCCAAATAATATTTCCTATTTTTTATATATTTTN